>JZKD02S1808016.1:309344-328171 GCA_000966675.3 Picea glauca | reverse complement strand
AAAGACAGCTTCAATTTGAAGTTGGAGACATGGTTCTGGCGCACCTGAGGAGAGAAAGGTTCCCAAGAGGAACATACAATAAGCTCAAGATGAAGAAAATCGGACCATGCAAAATACTGAAAAAAATTGGGGAAAATGCATATGAGCTTGAATTGCCAGAGGGCATTGGGATATCTCCGATTTTCAACATTTCAGATTTATACCCCTACAGGGCTGAAGAAGCAGGCACTGGAATTGAGGAACCAGTGATACAGTGGCAGAAACAATTACCAGTGGCACAGAAGCCTCAGATGGAGTGCATACTGGATAAAAGACTAGGGAAGAAGACCAGGAGAAAGAAGTATTTTGAATACCTGGTGAAGTGGAAAGATCACCCAGTGGAGGATGCCAGCTGGGAGACAGAAGCAGTAATTTTGAAACATGGGCAGACTGTGCAGGAGCTCATGAGCTAGAGCCCATGAAATCTTTTGAGCCGAGGAGTATGATGCAGGAGCATCCGCAACACCAACAATACATCATATGAGCCAACGTGAGGAGAAAGAGAACGTACAGCTGGACAAGCTAGCAAACCTTTTTGATTTTTAATTTCACCTTGGTATTGTTGCGCCGCCGTTTACTAAAGGCATTCAAAGCTGAGCGCATTTGTAATATAGTGTAGATAAGGAGGCATTTAATAGTTTTAAATGCTGGCAGATAGGGTTAGCTGTAGATTAGACAGTTTCATCTTCCAGGAGGGAAAACGAATATAGGCACCCTCCTTGTGTAAATTGATTATTATCAAGCATTAACATTGAGAGAAGGAGAGAGCAGATCAGAGGACTTGTGAAGAACCTCCATGTACAAACATTGAATTAATAGGAAAGAGATTTGATTCAGTTTCATGGATGTGTTTGATCTCTGTGTCTTCTTGCTATTATGCTTGTGCATGGTTGCTTCTTTGTATGCTTATCTTTTGTATGCTGCATATGTGATTTCATATCAGGTTCGAAACCTGAGAGAATGAGTTCAATTGTTTCTCTGCTTAGGCCAAGAGATTCCTGCATCGAGTGCAGTGGAATTCCTCCGCATAGAGTGCATTGAGGAGCCTGAACAGTTGAACTTTTGTTCTCTGTGGCCCAGGGTTATGTTGGGTTGTTCAAGCCGTGCAGGTGAGTGCAGGTTGAAATTGAGTCTCAGTAGCAAGTCTGAGAAGGGGAAGGTTGAAGCCGTTGCAAGCACGAAGTGCGCAGGATTTAGAAGACTTCAACACTTTCAGAAGTGACTGAAGATCGAGCACAAGGAGCGTGTTCGAAGAATCCTTGAAGGAGTCCAAGTTAGAAACAGCTCAGGAGGGGTAGCTCCTTTCGTTCGCTGAAGAAATCGACCCAGTTGAAGTCGCACAGGACGAAGGAGACGGAGCAGAGATATCTTCACAGAGGAAGAGAATCGACGACTGGAATAGTCGTGCAGGCTCGCGAAGTCCCGTGGATCGTCAGATCCGAGAGAAGGAGCGAGGAGTTTAATCTCGAGCACAGGCAGGGTCATTGGCCATCGGGGATCGGCAAATCGGGGTTGTTGAGTGCTAGAATCCCATGCACGTTGAAGTCGCGAAGTGCGATTCCCCGACTTGATTAGGGTCGTTGATTAGGACGGATACAGGTGTCACAAATCCGGAGTATTGGGGTTTCGGTACTCGGGGTTTCCAACAACAGGGAATTTGGTATAGTGGATCCGCGATCCGCGAAGTCCCGAGAATAACGTGGCTGTGTGGGCCCCGGGAGACTTAGTGGAGGACAGGTGGCCTCACACCGGGGATCGGCATTTTCGGTACTCGGGGATTTGGAATATAAGGACTCGGTATCACGAGTAGCGATACCTCGAGGATTGACCGTTGACTATCGGCTTTCGGGATTGGGGCGGTTGAGTGACTGGGAGCAGTGTCACAAATCTCGCGATATCGCGAGACTCGATCCCCCGATTTCCGAAGGGAGGATCATGTGGAATTATAACTGTGGGTAGAAGACTCCCGAGGGAGTTGGAAGGGCTTGGGCTCTTCGGGCCGAGGTTTGTGGAGGTCCTGGTGGTGCGACCGAGCCGCTGAGGGGCAGGTTGCGTCAACAGTGCTCATAATAGCAAGACAATTTGGTTTCAAAAAAACTTCTCTTTCCTCACACTCAATCCGTAGTGCTCATAACAACAAGAAAGTTCAGATATCCTTTCCTACCATACTTGGCAACGTCCTGCCTCCTCACATATGTTATTTATCCACTTTTGCCCAGGTATTTTCCCTCCTTTGGGGATTTTTGCATATTTTTTTAATGCCTAATTTTCAGGGGATTCCAGTGGCCAAATATCTGATTTGCCACTTGTAATCATCATCCCATAGGTAGTTCCAACTTGTTCCCCACTCATGGAGTCATGGTCAGCTGATTTTAACATGGTTGTTCCATTTGTCCTCCTGCAGTTAATATAGTTATTCTGTTGTGAGACAAGTGTCATATTCAAATAGTTATTTGGGTCCAAATAGATCTCTGCCCAACAGTCACAATAATTAAATACAATTACTAAATTTGAAATTTGAAATTGCCATAAATGGAAAAAAGTTTCCAGATTCGAATTTGCCAAAAACGGAAATAAATTTGCAGCACATGAAAATAAAAATATTTATTTTTGGTGGATGTCACATTTCACCCCCTATCCTAACCATGAATCCATGAGAGACAACCTCAAAATTACTCTTTCGTTGTAGTCTTCTTTCAGATCCCGATTTTTTCCTTGCCTCACACTCAGAATTAGTGTTCATAACAACAAGTGACATCCTTTTCCAAATCTCAAGCTCTCCTTGCCTCACACTCAGAATTAGTGCTTATAAAAGAAAGTGATATTCTCTTTCCTAGAATACTCAACAGTGTCTTGTCTCCTCCCATATGCTATATATGAAAAAGCATCTTGTGCCTAGGTCTTTTCCCCTTCATAATTTTCGCAGCTTTACAAATACCTGATTTTCAGGGGCTGCCAATGGCCAAATTCCTGATTTTCCACGTGTAAAATTCAGCCTTGAGGTAGTTCAAGCCTGTTCCCCACTGATGTAGTCATGGTAATATGATTTAAACCTTGTTGTTCCATTTTTCCCTTAGCAATAATTATAAAATTATTTGTCTCTTACAAGTGTCATAGTCAAAGAGTTAGTTGGTAAAATCAAGTCTTTGCCCAATTAGTCACAATAATTAAATTAGAATTAACCAAATTCTAAATTCGGAATCGTCATAAATGGCAATAATTTTCCAAATTCGAATTTGCCAAAAATGGAAATAAATTATTAAGTGCATTCAGACTTCAATAACAAATTATTTTTGGGGATATTACATTCTTTCCCCCTTCAGTACAACACTGTCCTCAGTGTTCTCTCCTTTCCTGGAATAGGGTTGGATAAGATATCGGGAAATCTTCCTCCAATTCCCAGGTGGCCTCCTCGGGACTAAAATGCTTCCATTGCACTTTTACCTAGGTGGCGACTCTTTTTTGTAGAGCTATTTCTCTCCTGTCTAGAATTCGCAGAGGTTATGCTTGGAACTCGCCTTCTGGTTCCACCTGCATCATGTTCCAATCGATCATGTGAGTAGGATCATGAACATAATTTTTTAACAAAGAAACATGAAATACATTATGAATTTTTAGATTTGCAGGAAGAGCAAGTTTATACGCCACGGGTCCAATTCGAGCTAAGATCTCGAAAGCGACACAAAACTTGGGCGCTAACTTGGAACACTTTCCTAGATTTAGTGAACTTCTTCTTGCTTTGACTTTTAAATAGATGTGGTCTCCCACTTGGAATTCCTAGTGTCTTCTTTTCAGGTCAACGTAACTTTTTTGTTTGTCTTGTGCTTCTTTTAAATTCTATTGTAACTTTCTTACCATACTCTCCATTTCCTGGAGAATTTATGGCCCCACCATGAGTCTCTCAACTGGGTTATCCCAGCTAATCGGAGTTGTACACTTTATGTCATACATTTATTTGAAGGAGCTCATCTTAGTCAATGCATGGTAACCATTATTGTATGCAAATTCCACCAAGTCCAGGTAGTCTTCCCACTTACTTGGCTTCGTCCTTACATACACATGTAACATATATTCCATGATTTGGTTTATTTGTTTAGTATTCCCATTTGTTTCTGGATGGTAGCTTGTGCTGAAATTCAAGTTAGTATTCAACCCTTCAAACAATTCTTTCCAAAATGTAGATGTAAATTTTGTGTCTCTATCAAAAATCTCCATTTTAGAAATGCCATGTAGTCTAAAAATTTATTTCATGAATATTCCAACGATGTTAATAGCTTTATAAGTAGACTTTACAGGAATAAAGTGTGCATACTTACTAAGCTTGTCAATTACTACCATAATTGAATCATTTTTTTTTTGAGTTCTAGGCAAACCTGTAATGAAATCTAGTCATATAGTCTCCCATTTCCATTCTGACACAGGTAGAGGCTGCAATAGACCAGCTGGATGTCGATGTTTAGCTTTCACCTGTTGACAATATTGGCACCTGGATAAGTATTGTACTCTTTCACCCTTCATAATATGGAAACAAAATAACTTCCTTAGTGTTGTCACCGTTTTCTAGTATCCCGGATGACCAAAATATGGTTTCTTATGTACATCGTCTAAAACTGTTAACTTTAATTCAGCAGAATCTTATATGTATAATCTATTTTTAAATCTTAGTAGACCATTTCTTCCTAAACTCAGATCTGTTATGTCTAAATTTTCTGCATTATTTCATAAATATGCCATTGTTTTAGTGTAATTTTCATCATTATTACTTGCATCCTTTATCCTCTTCTCAGGATCACTTTCAGCCCTGCTAATTTTCATTTCAAACAACCCATGAGTTCTTCTACTTAAGGCATCATCCACATTGTTTTCCTTACCCTTGATGTGTCTTACCTCAAAGTCAAACTCGCTCAAGAAGGCCAACCATCTTGCTTGCCTTGCGTTAAGGTTTGGTTGACTAAACAAACTTTTCACACCACTGTTATCATTCAACAAAAAAAAAAAATTTGCCCATTATATAGTGTCGCCATATCTTTAATGCATGGATGGGAGTTTCTAACTCTAAGTCATGAGTGATGTAGTTTCGTTCATGATCTTTTAGTTTTCGTGACTCATAACAAATAGCGTGTCCTTCTTTAGTTAGGAAAAATCCCAAACCTTGTTTACTCGCATCCACACAGACTGTGAAGTCTTTATCTGTGTCTGCTACCATTAAAATTGGTGCGTTTTTTATTAGTTATTTTAACTTATTAAAACTGTCTTAACATTTTTGTGATCAATTAAACTCATTTCCCTTTTTTTGTAGGAATGTGATAGGGTATGCAATCCTCAATAATCCTTCTATAAATCTATGGTAGTACTTGGTAATTCCCATTAATGACTTGATGTCCGCTACATCCTTGGGGATAGGCCATTCCATCATGGCTCTTATATTCTATGGGTCGTCTGCAATACCTTTTTCAGATATTACATGTCCTAGGTACTATATTTTCTTTTGATAGAAGTCTCATTTGTCAATTTTGCATACAGTTTTTGTTTTCTTAAAGTTTGCAATACTATCCTCAGATGTTCTTCGTGTTCTCCTTCTGTTTTAGAATATACTAGTATATCGTCAATAAATACCAAAACAAACTTATCCAAGTATTGACTGAGAAAGATGTTCATTAAACACATAAATGTCGTTGGTGTGTTAGTGAGACCAAACGGTATAACAACAAATTAGTAATGTCCATATATCATTTTGAATGTTGTTTTACTTATGTCTGCATATTTTATTCTAACCTGGTGATAACCAGATCTTAAATCCAATTTAGAGAAAATATTTTCCCCACCTACTTGATCAAATAGATCATTGAATCTAGGTAAGGGGTATTTGTTCTTAACAGTCATTTTGTTTAACTTGCTGTAATCAATGCATAATCTTATAGCTCTATCTTTCTTTTTAACAAAAAGGAGTGGTTCTCCCCATGGATAGACACTTGGTCTGATATATTCCTTGTCCAATAGTTCGTGTAGTTGAATATTTAACTTTGTTACTTTGGGTAAACTCATTCAGTAGGGTGCCTTAGATATGGGAGCTGAACCAGTCAGCGGATCAATAGAAAAGTCTATCTCTGTCCTTGGGGGAAATTTAGATATCTCGTCAACAAACACATCTCTAAATTCATGCAAGATGGTGAAATTATCTAAGCTAGGTTTATTTTCTTTTTCCAAATGATTTGTCACTTGGATAGCATAAATATGACAACCTTTTTGCATGCACTTCTTAAATTGCATCGCTAAAATTTCCCTAAATGAGATAGGTTTTTGTATGCCTTGTATTGTCCTAACAATGTTGTTTTCGTCTTTATAATTGAGTGATTTTTCATAACAATCTAAAATTGACTTATGCATTTCTAACTAGTCCATTCCAATAATTATATCATAAGACCCTAACGGTAGGATATTCATATTTATATTTGTGTTTTGACTACCTAAACTGAACTCACTGTCAGAGATAAAATCATATACTTTTCTTTTTGTTCTGGTTGCTAGTTGTACTAGCCAAGATTTTCCATGTCTTTTCTTCTTAAGTTTATTTGAATCCACTACACTAGGAGAAATACAACTCAAGGTAGCTCCTGGATCAATTAAAACACAAACACGAGTATTGTTAACTTTACCTTCAACTTCCACTACAGTGGACTGGTGATCATCTTGTCGGCCATCCATGACTGCATTGATCCGATGTAAACCTATGCCCACATCTCCCACTATAGAGGCTTCCTGTAGGTTTTTCACTGTAGTCCTGGCTGCTGAAGTCAAACATGGACAGTTCCTCCTTAAGTGAGGTTCTCCAAATTCCCATCATTTTAAAAGTTCTCTGGGGTTGTCCCCAAACTTCTTTGTTCCCAGATTAATTGGTTTACCACCTCCTTGGGTGTTTTGGTTGTTGTAGTGAAAATATTTCCTTGGAAAACTTTTTGTTGCATTTCGTAAAGGGGCTGGTTGATATCCCTTCCTGTAGTGGTTCATTTGGTCTTGTTTCTTGTCTTTCCAAGTCTTGGGAAGTTCCAACCGCTGTTTTTATTGGTCATAACACACTTGAGCCTTCCTAAAAACTTTACTTAAGGACTTGGGGTTTTCGAATTCGATTATGTCCTTATAGGACTATGGTAAACAACTTAGGAACCACTAGGTTTTTACTTTGTCCTCCTAGATATAAGGCACAAACCTTAATAATTCCATCAATTTATTTATCAGGTCATCCATAGTCATTTGACCGAGTCATAGTTCATAAACCTCTTTGGTTTTTATTTCATAGTAACTTTCAGATAAATACTATTTCTTAAAGTATTTCTTGAAAGCCAACCACTCCATCTATTTTTCCTTTAGGCCGTTGGCCAACTTCAGGTCCTACCACCATATACTTTCTTTTTCTTTTAGGTTATAGATGGCCATTCTGACCTTCATGTTGCTGGAATAATTGTAGATTTGGAAATACTTTTTTATGTCCAGTAACCATGCTTCAGCCTCCTCCCCTATTCTAGATTCTTCGTCAAAGGTGGACGGTTTGATTTTCTTGAACTCTCCTTCTAGGTGGTCCACCCGTTTCCTTTTTCTTACTATGCTTTTTTTCTTTTCTATTGATGGTGTACCTTCGGAAGAGCTATCCCATTTTTCTCCTTTAGGAACAAAATTTTAAGGGGCCTTTTTTCTGACCTCTTATTCCTCATTATTGTCCTTCAGGATCTTCTTTGTTACTATGCTATGCAACAATACTTCATTTATTTCCTTCTTTTCTTGTTGTGCCTTTTTCAGTTTCTCATTGTCTGCTTTTAAAACTTGCAGTTTCATAATGTGATTTCTCATGGTTTCCAAAACCTTTGTAGGTGAACTTCAATCACTATTCTACCTCGGTTCATCAGGAGGTCTTTTCTCATGATTCTCCTCGAGTATGATCTCAGCTTCATTCCGTGCTGCCATTATCACAATAGAAATACAATTTTTATGTTTGTAACCATAATTGTTTTGTTAGGCTTTCATTAAACAGAAAGCATGTGATAAGCAAACATTTTTTGCCCCGTTTAAGGTCCAAGTATTGTAACCTTTTCTCTGATACATTATCTAATGTTCCACAAATTTACCAGAAAAAAAATAAAAATCTTAAGGACATTAAATCTCTTTCTCTTCGAACAACTTATCTCGAAAGACCTATTGTTATTATAAGTAGGTAGTTGTCATCACTATTAACTTTTTCAAGTTTTATGTTTCCAATTATTGACACAATTAACTACCATTATAACATATTTTATCTCTGAGTTATTTCCTACTGCATAGTAATCATATACTTAAAGGGCCAAGGATAACTTCGCTATACCCCAAGCTCTCAAATTACCAACATATTTAAATAAGCATAATGGTTAGTAAACCCCCACTAAAATTATGATCCTATCCATATATGTCTATATATATATGTATACATATTAACGTTAGATTTACAAGGGAAGAACCCCACTCGAATTATAGAAAATCTTTAAGCATAGACAGTACCCATATCATACAGGACTAAACTAAGTTGAGTTTAAAACATAGATTTCTTACTTAAAAATTAAGGTTCAATACATATATCACAGTCTTAAAACCATCTGTCTCTGTGCACTCTAGGCGCTTCTCAGTTTACGGGTGCTAGCTCCTCTTCACTATCCCCTTCGTTCATATTTCCTTGGGATTTTCCCTTGTTCTAATGAACGATTGTGGGTGTAGGCAAGAGTGATTTCAACCAACCTTCTTTTCACCCCACAAACAGTGGTTGAAATTGCAGCCCCCTCAAGGAATAATATCCTCCGTGCAAGTTTCAAGTCAAGGAAGAATATCCTCCTCCCCATCCTTCAATCTCCTACCTCTCGATGTTGCTTCCAATCAATGACTGCTATCAAACTTTGTTCCACCCTTCTTTCCTTTTTCCATTCGTCTCCCTAGATTCCCACGATATGTCGACACGTCACTCTCCTATGGATCAATGGATATCATTGACTCTGCCTTTCCGGCCTCCAAGATTTTGAACTCTCAACTCCACTCTTCTCTATGTGCCAATCTTCCCAAGTGGGAGATCTATGGCCACCTATCCCCTTGAATCCATGGCTAGGATCTCCTCTGTGGATCTGGCCTTCAAGGATCTCAAATCTCAAGTCCTTTTTCATTGTCCTTAAATATGTGAAATCCTCCCATGTGTCCTCTTAAATCAGATGACCTAGAATTACTTTGGGTCCTTGCCCGGAGTCCACAGATCTTCGCCACATATCCTCTCCGGATCTTCTGGTTCAGATTCACTTCGGGTGATCTGATGACTCAGATATGTTCCGGCTCTCCAGAATTATGAGATATAAAATCTCAATGTCTCATCCTTGTTGATTGGATATATCTCAAATTTCTATATCTGGCACCATGTGTCCTCCTTCACATCAACGACCCTCATCGTTTTTGGGACTCCAGCCTTCGGTGATTTTAAATCTCAATAGCCATGAGTCTCTAGAGTGAATCCTTGCAGAGTTCACGATTTGGTGACACCTGTCCGACCTATATCAATCGCTAGCATTCACTCTGACTGTTTGGGCTTCAACTGTTTCAGTTCTCAAACTGAAACTCCAGTGTAATTTTCTCCAGAGCTCGTGATCTGGTGACAAGTATCCCCTTGCAAATCGATGGCTCTCATCTCTTTGGCTCTCCAGGATTTAGTTGTTTCAACACCTCAACTTCCACCTCCTTCTAGATATCCCATCCCGTTGGCATGTATCCTCTTTGGATCAAATGGTCCAGACTCTTCTTTGCAAATTGGGATTTCACAACTTGAGATTTCTAGGTTAACACTTCCTCCAGATTCCCAACTTTTGAAACGTCGATATCTTTAGAGTGCCCAAATCCGACGGCTCGCACTCCTCTAGATCTAACGGTCCATATCTTCCCTTCATGTATCAGGAATTTTAATTTTGTGAAGTTGGATGGTCACTCACTTCCTTGATCTCGATCCCCAATATCCCAAAATTATCCCTACACAATCGACGATCCAGATCTCTCCTCGATCAATAACTCAGATTAAATTTTGATTTCACGTTTCGTGAATCCTCACGACTCTTCCCTTTGAACTTTCCAATTTGTGAGTCAGTGAAATGATGATCTCTTTCCACGTGTCCCCTTTCGATTTATGGTCCCGATGATTTCGAGATTTTGCGTTTCAGGGTTTCACAGATTTCACTCTGCTTCTTCCAAATCTTCTGGTTGCGAAATTTCGATAAATTCCTCACGACTAACTAGTGCACTACTTCTTCGATATCTAACAGCTTGAAATATTTTGGCTTCTCTTGAATGGTCTTAACCCTTGATCTTCCTTCGATTACCTCAAATTTTATGCACTTCGCCTTTAGGCACTTCAACTCTTCAATACTTAGACACCTTGCTAAGTGTTTCCTCTTGAGACTTAAAACCACTATTACTCCTGAGCTTTGTTTTATATTTCTTCCCTAACCTGGGATATTTCAAATGTTTCAAAGGATTCACCTTCCAATTTTCTTTGAAACCCCTACTGGAGACGATTTCCCTAATTAATAGTTATGATCGCAATTGTTATGTAGAGTTTGAAGACTCGTTTAAATAATGGACCGACTCTGTAATAGGTAAGAGGTTTATGTATCTAAATCCCTATAAATTTTCTCCTGAGACTAAAAAGAAGAGAACTTTAACCCTTTGTTATAATCAACACAGTCGGCTAAAAAGGAAAATACTTGCAAAATCAAGAAATAGCTTTTCGTGTAATAGATGTTCATGTATCTCAGAAAATTTGTATAGGTAACAACAAATATACAAATATATATTTCAATTCTGATATTCAGTCAAAATTTTGTTTGGTAATTTCACAATTTAAACATTTATTAATATCAATCACATATTGATCCAATAATTTCTTTCTTATTGTAGATCCTATATTATATCACAGGAATAGGAACTTTCACACTTTCGTCTACAACAATACACACAACAGTTTTCTTAGTTCTACTCAAGAAACTTCCATACATTTATCAACAATTAGCACATACAATAGTCTTTCTTGGCTCTACTCAATGCATAAATTCAACAATAGAGGCTTATTCAATAATTCATTTCCTTCTACCCAACCAATATTTGTATACTAACAATCATTCATCAATATAACATATAACCAAAGCTAAGTAAATTCGTTCTACTAATTATTAATCAACAAAACATTCATCCAGGGAAGAGTAGAAGAACATATATGAACAAATTGTTGGGAAAACAAGTTGAACAACCAAGTTCCACCCAACCATAGAACAAAACAGCCAAATCTACTTGTTCCGTTGAACCCCCTAGCCTAACCATGAATCCATGAGAGAAAACCTCGAAACTCTTTTTTTGCTGTACTGTTCTTTCAGATCCTGATCTTTTCCTTGCCTTACACTCAGAATTAGTGCGCATAACAACAAGTGACAAGATTTTCCAAATCTCAAGCTCTTCTTACCTCACACTCATAATTAGTTCTCATAAAAAAATTGATCTTCTCTTTCCTAGCATACTCGGCAGCATCCTGCCTCCTCCCATATGCTATATATGCAAAAGAATCTTATGCCTAGGTATTTTCCCCTTTATAATTTTCGCAAATTTACAAATCTCTGATTTTCAAGGTTGCCAATGGCCAAATTCCTGATTTGCCACTTGTAAAATTCAGAAATGAGGTAGTTCAAGCCTATTACCCACTCATAGAGTCATGGTAAGATGATTTCAACCTGGCTGTTCCATTTGCCCCTCAGCAATAAATATAAAGTTATTTTTCTCTTACAAGTGTCATAATCAAAGAGTTAGTTTGTTAGGGTCCTAACCCGCACATAGGTAGATCAATATATTCAGATGTAATAAAGGTCAATATTAATAAGGCCTTTCAATAAAATAGAATAAGGCGGATGTAAGAAGACCTAATAGAAGCTTCTGCTTCTAGAAGGATCTTCCTCTAGATGCTTATCTTGATAGATATATTTATTATAAATAAGGGTCGAGGGTATGAAAACCCTATCTTGGAGATTATTGTAACAGAGAGCTGCTCGATTGGAGGTTGCCCCCTCGAAGAGGCCTGTGAACATTGCTTTCTGAATCAAAGTGTTATTTCAGTTGTTCTTCTTATATCATTTATGTGTTATTGTGGAAATTATGTTGGATATATTACTGTTATTTTGCCATTTATAGCATTTTATTTTGGTTCTGCATATTTATTATATCTGGTATCTTGCAAGTGGTATCAAAGCACTCTCCTTGGCAGAAATTGTGGGAATTTTTTTTTCAGGGTAGAGACGTATTCCGACGTCTTTAAGCCATAGATATATGTCATTACATGCATAAACCCGTGGTTGAGGGATTCATACACGCAGGAAATACAAGTGGTTCTTAAGCACACATTTGTTGGCCACCCTTGTAACCCCTGTTGGTACCCCTTCAATTGGTAGCGCATCAGAAAAAACCTATGTACGGATCGACCAAGATTTCCTGAAGCCCTCTTTAGATAAAACTATCAGCCATCAGACTGCTATAGTATCACTAAGAACAACACTCGGGAAGATAGTCTCTAGTACCTGGGTAGTTGGGTAGTACGACTAAGGGTACAGTATATCCTCCTTAGTTAGTGCCCTGAGATATTGGGCCAAGTACTACTGTTGGACCCTGCATGTATTTCAAAGAGCTATAGCACAGGGAAAACCCTTGTCTATAGAACACTTGAAAACCTAACCCTTGGGGGACAGAAACATAAAGAAATTAAAATAGACCAGATCTATTGCCGCGCAACTGTGTTCGGGTTGCCAAGTAAATATACATTTCTTTATGGTTAAGCATTTGGGAATTTCATCACCATAGTATTCTTCATACCAGAGTATAACTCCGCAGGTGTAAAAAAAAAACAAAAAAAAAAGGAGTCTGGAAATTTTTTCACCATTATTTGAGACCTATTCCATTGGATTCATCTCTCCGCCCTTATCACATTCATCCATATCATTTTTTGGAAAAATGTTTTACCTCGCCTGCCCCTTTTCAGTTCACCAATCCTCATGGCCCATACCTGTAGCCAAGATCTGGAAACTCGCTTCAACACCTTGCAATCTGGTTTCCTCGAGACCGAAAAAGAATTGAACTAAATCAATGCTATTATTGCCTCCATCGATTCATCCATCAATGCAACCATAAATACACACATGCAGTCCTTAATGAAGGAAGTCAAACAAGAAATGACCACCCAGCTTGAATCTTTATTTGCATCCTTTTGCGCCAAACTGAAGATCCCTACAGTTGACCATTTCTCTGAAGCACCTCCAAATACCGAAGGAGAACATTCCTCCCATTCCCATACCTTTCAGCACCAACACTTTCAACGTGACATACACCTTCCACGGGTGGATGTGACCAAATTTGATGGCTCGGACCCCACTGGTTGGGTAACCCAAATGGAACATTATTTCTCTTTATATGACATCACAGATGACTTGGCCAAACTCCAGTATGGTGTTCTCCATATAGATTAAGAATGTTGGCAATGGTGGCAATGGAGAAAAACTTCCTATCAAGGGAATATTGCTTGGACCCAATTTGTGATTGAGCTTTATGAACTCTTTGACATGGACACCAACCATTTGGGTCATTTGACAATGTTGAAACAATCTAGAATAGTAGAAGACTTCATAGTTTCTTTTGAGCGTCTGGATTTTCGAACAGAGCACATGACTGATGCTTTCTTTTGAGAGTGTTTTATCAGTGGCCTCAAGGAAGAGATTCGGGCCCATGTCCTCATGGCTCGACCCTCGACCTGGGTGGAGGCTACTAAAAGAGATAAAGAATAATAATAGGTTGTATCATCTCAAAACCGAAAACCCTCCTTTATCCCTCGCCCTAAACCCATCACTCCCAATAATCTCTCCGCCCCATTAAAGATCCAAAAATTGACCAGGGCTGAAATGGATGAATGCCAACTCAAAGGCCTTTGCTATAATTGTGATGAAAAATATTTCTTGGGCCACAAGTGTAAGGAACATAATATTTTTATGGCCATCTCTGAGGATATTTCAGAAGAGGATGTTGAAACTCCCCTTGTGTCTGAGTCACCTAAAATTACTGACATAACCCCTCCCTCAGACCCTCCCGAAGTAAAACCCGTCATTTCCCTCAATGCTCTCACTGGATTTTCTACTCCCCAAACCCTCAATTTAATCGGTTACATCAAGCATCGGAAGGTCATCATTCTAGTTGATAGTGGAAGCACCCATAATTTTATTCATCGCCGCATTGCCCAGGAAGCTCATTGTTACATCCATGCTGTCAACAATTTCCAAATCATGATTGCCAATGGTGGTTCCATGAAATATGGAGGGTGCTGTAAAAATTTGTGTCTCCAAATCAGTGACTACCACCTAAAATCCCATATGTTTTCTATTGACATGGGTGGTTGTGACATTATGTGGGGTGTCGACTGGCTAAGAAATTTAGGTCCCATTCTCATGGAGTTTAAGGCATTAACCATGCAATTCGACTAGAGAGGCCACCAATATAAATTCCAAGGCATCACTGTTGGTTAACCTGAGGTCATTAGTTCCCATCGCATGGAAAAACTGCTCAAAAAAGGTCATTCTGATGTCATTTCCCAACTCCATGCCATCCAAGCAACAGAGACACCCCCGATGTCGCATGACCTCCAAGCTCTCCTTTCTAAACATCAAATGGTATTTTCCACTCCCCAAGGACTCCCTCCTTCCCATGGTGTTCATGATCATTCCATTCCCCTTGTATCCGAAAGCCTTCCTCCCAATATCCGTCCATATCGTCACCCCTTTTCACAAAAAAATTGAAATTGAGAAAATGGTCCAGGAACTCCTTAATGCAGGCGTTATCCGCCGTAGTACGAGCCCTTACTCTTCTCCCGTAGTCATTGTCCTGAATAAATAAGGTTCTTGGAGAATGTGTCATGACTTTTGTGCCCTCAACAAACTGACCATTAAAGACAAATTTCCCATTCCTATCATTGATGACCTCTTGGATGAATTGAGTGGCACCCAATTCTTTACTAAAGTTGATCTTTGCTCAGGCTATCACCAGATACGTATGAAAGAGGTAGACATTCCCAAGATGGCCTTTTGCACTCATGAGGGTCACTATGAGTTTTTGGTCATTCCCTTTGGCTTGTGTAATGCCCCCTCCACCTTCCAAAGCCTCATGAATCATGTCTTTCATCCCTTTCTCCTTCATTTTGTATTAGTTTTCTTTGATGATATTCTCATCTATAGAAAAACCTGGACATACCATCTTACTCATGTGGATCAATTTCTCCATCTCCTCTCCCAGCACCAACTTTTCCTAAAATAGTCTAAATGTGCTTTTGGTGCCTCAGAAGTAGAATATTTGGGTCATCTGGTTGGCAAGGATGGTGTCAGGGTGGATCCCAAAAAGATTGAAGTTATGCAAGACTGGCCGCACCTAAAGACTCTCAAAATATTGCGTGGATTTCTGGGCTTAACAGGGTATTATCACAAGTTTCTTAAGCATTATGAAAAGATTGCAGCACCTCTCACTGCTCTCCCAAAAAAGAACTCTTTCACTTGGACTCCAGCCGTTCCTCAAGGTTTTCAAACCTTGAAGATGGCCATGTGCACCACTCTGGTTCTGGCCCTTCCTCATTTCACAAAGACCTTTGTGTTGGAATCTGATGCCTCAGGAAAAGGAATCGACGTTGTCCTTATGCAAGAGGGTCGACCTTTGGCCTTCACTAGCAAGCAATTGTCTGAAAGGAATCTGGGAAAACCCATTTATGAAAAGGAAATGTAGGCTAGTCTGCATGTCATTGATATGTGGTGCCCTTATCTCTTGGGGAAACGCTTCCAAATTAAGGCCGACCATCAAAGCCTCAAGTACTTTCTAGAACAACACATTTCCTCCCAGGAGCAAAAATGGGTGAGTAATCTCTTTGGTTATGATTATGAGATCATTTACAAGAAGGCCAAAGACAATGTAGTGGCGGATGCATTGTCCTGAAAATAAGAAGAAGGATCCCTTTTTTCCCTTTCCTTCATTGTACCAGATTGACTCCAAGCTATGCGCGAGGAATGGCTTCAAGATCCCAAAAGTTTGCATCTGATCCAGAAATTGCAGACCAAGGCTCCGGCTCCCCCAGGATACTCTTGGCTCCAGGATGAGCTTCGATATAAAGGTCATTTGTATTTAAGTAAATAATCAAAGATTAAATCCATGGTACTTTCTGAGCTTCATGGTACACCCATAGCGGGGCACTTAGGGTTCACCAAGACATATGACAGGGTCAAACGTTCTTTTTTCTGGGATGGTATCAAAAAAGACATCCGTAATTTTATCATTGAATGTGAGGTGTGTCAAAACAACAAGGGAGAAACAGTCAAATCTCTAGACACAATAAAACCACTTCCAATTCCACCTGCTATTTGGAAGGATATCTCTATGGAATTTATTACCAACTTACCCAAATCAGGGAATAAATAAGTCATAATGGTGGTTGTGGATCGCCTTTCCGAGTATTCTCATTTATGTTCTCTTCAACACCCATTTACTGCATCCACGGTGGCTCAACGTTTCATGGACCAGGTCTTCAAGCTTCATGGCATGCCATAGTCTATTGTTTCTGATCGTGACCCAACTTTCAAAAGCAGTTTTTGGCAAGAACTGTTTAAGCTACAGGGCACCCAATTGCATCTCAGCACAACTTATGATCCCCAGATTGATGGTCAAACGAAAGTTGTCAACAAGTGTTTGGAAACATATCTAAGGTGTTTTTCCTCTGAAAAACAACATCAGTGGGATCAATGGCTACCCCTATCTGAATGGTGGTACAACACTTCCTACCATACAACTACTCGCATGACTCCTTTTGAAGCAGTATATGGACGGAAGCCACCTTCAGTTCTCTCATACTTACCGGGTACCTCGAAGGTCCAGGCGGTTGACCAAACACTTACAGTTCGAGAGGATATTCTTTGTACCCTTAAAGAGAACTTGGTCATGGAAAAAAATCGTATGAAGCAACAAGAAGATCAAGGTCGCTTTGAACGTCAATTTGTAGAAGGGGATCAAGTGTTTCTGCGACTGCAACCATACAAGCAAACTCCACTCAAGGTCGAGCATTGTCAGAAGCTAGCGCCCAAATTTTATGGTCCTTATACAGTTCTCAAGCATGTGGGACAAGTCGCATATTAGTTAGCTCTGCCCAGTCAGTCGAGGCTACATCAAATTTTTCATGTTTCATGCTTAAAGAAGGTGATTGGAACTAGGTGCCAAATTCAAACCAACCTTCTTGAGTTAGCTGAAGAAGGATCCATTTGGATACAAACAGAAGCAGTTTTGGACTAGCATGAGCATCACTTGCGTCAGAGAACCATCAAGGAAGTGCTAGTCCAATGGAAAGATACAACTCCAGCAGATGCCACATGGGAACCAACTACCATTCTACAGCAGTTTCCACATCTCAAGCCTTGAAGACAAGGTTGTTTTTAAGGGGGAGGACATGTTAGGGTCCTAACCCGCACATAGGTAGATCAATATATTTGGATGTAATAAAGGTCAACATTAATAAGGCCTTTCAATAAAATAGAATAAGGAAGATGTAAGAATACCTAATAGAAGCTTCCGCTTCTAAAAGGATCTTCCTCTAGATGCTTATCTTGATAGACATATTTAGTATAAATAAGGGTCGAGGGTATGAAAACCCTATCTTGGAGATTATTGTAATACAACTCTATTCGATTGGAGTTTGCCCCCTCGAAGAGGCCTGTGAACATTTCTTTCTGAATCAAAGTGTTATTTCAATTGTTGTTCTTATATCATTTATGTGTTATTGTGGAGATTATGCTAGATATATTACTGTTATTCTGCCATTTCTAGCATTTTATTTATGTTCTACATATTTATTATATCTGGTATCTTGCATAGCTGGGAAAATCAAATCTTTCCTGAATCAGTCACAATAATTAAATTACAATTAACCAAATTCTAAATTTGGAATTGCCATAAATGGAAATAATTTTCCAAATTCGAATTTGCCAAAAAAAAAAACAAATTAATAAGTGCATTCAGACTTCAATAATAATTTATTTTTGGGGATATTACATATAGATTTGCATTCACATCCTGAACTCTATGTTTTTGTCAAATCTCTGAGATATTGTACTCTACATTTATTTTTGTTTTTCTCCCATATTTTCATCTTTATTTTCGCCCAGTGTCTCCCTTTCTACAAACAATGATCTTCTCCCTGAAGGCTCTGTGATTTGGGGGGTTTGCACAACAAATTTGTGCTTCCATCCAATGATTCTAGATTGTCACTTTTAGTTGGCTAAAACGATTTATTTTACCCAGCAAATCCACTCCTTGTACAACAAAATTACCCCCTCTTGCTCTATGCTTAAGTATTTATTTTACCCAACAATTTCATTTTTGGTTTTATCAATGAGTTGACTCCTTTTATAATGAATTTACCCCCTCTTTCTCTATGTTTCATTGTTTATTTCACCCAACATTTTCATTTTATTTTTCTCAGTGGATTCATTGCTTGGTGCACTGAAATATCCCTTGATACCTATGTGTTTCCTTTTGGGTATTCATCCCCTCCATTCGAAATGCATTAACCCAGCTCGTGGGGAAAGAAGGCTTGCATATTCACCCTTTTCTCTTTGTTTTTCTTGAGAAAATTGTTCCCATATTGTGGGGGATTCAAGAATATGTTTTCACCTTTTTATCCCTACGTTTTT
>JZKD02S1808016.1:291740-309289 GCA_000966675.3 Picea glauca | reverse complement strand
CCCCTCTTATTTATGTGTGGGAAGGATTCCTCCATCTCGATGCAATTCCAGTTTGTTATCACCATAAAAATTTTCTTTTGATGGAATCCAAAGTCTCAGATTTAGCGAGGGGCTAGATCAGTGTGGAGATGCGATAAATTTGGATGAAAGGATCACACATAGCGAAAATTTGATGGGGCTGGATGGCCCACGGATCTTAAATAGCCTAGATCGATGGTCAGGAGGCATATCAGGTGAGGAAATAGTGTGGAAGTTAATCGCTCGAGAGCGGGCCGGGGAAAATACCTTGGTTTCAGCTCGCAGACATGTGGCACCACCAAAGGCATATCAGGGAGAAAAGCGGTCTACCCAAAACCGCTTTTTCTCGCCTCCAATAATGAAAAGCACATATAAAAGGAGGGCCCTAGTGATTATTTTATGATATTTCAAATCATTCGAACATTTGAAAATTGGTGAAAATGCTCCGTTCGAATCTGAATCTCAACAATGAACCAAAATCGTGCGTTCTCCACTAATTCATAGGTATTCTCCATCATGGAAATGAATCCTATCATTTTATCTGTAACAAAGCAAGATTCCTCTTCTAAAGAAGAATCCCTAATTGAAAGAGACTCTGATATATTTGACAAAAAAATAACCATCTCACCCATTTCTATATCCAGAGCCAATTTGTTAGACAATGTTGGGAAATGAATACCCTTCCTCAAAGCAACCCAAGGCTCCATAACCCCTTACCTTGTCGAAGTCACATTACCTTTTCCATAATTCAAAAGCTGGTGTCCAGAACAATACTCCCAGGAAGAAAATGTCATTTTAAATAATTTAGGGTCAAAGGTCATGTGCATAGTAGATAGCCCATCAATTCGACACTCCCTTAGTACATCAGAGTTTTCCTCCACATTGTTGGAGCCATTTGAGGAAGAGAAACTAATCACAATCTGCAGAGAATGTCCCCTCGAGGTCAAAACCCTATTTTTTCAAACCATTGTTAAACCTAAGCATCATTCTAAGAGTTTTCCATTGCCATGAATGTAAGTGTCATGATTATTGAGGTCCAGTGGGCCTATTCCGTAGTTGGTAAAATTATAGGATTAGATAATGACACGTTTGTAGTAGAGGTCATGTTAGGTTTCCTGTTGACATTTTTTCAGTTACAGTCCAGTCAGTTGGTCATTATCAGTTTTGAAGAGTTCATCGTTGATAATATTCACAAACAACTAGTAAATTTCAAATTACCAAGACACTTCAGGTATTACATGAACTTGTTGAGAATGTTCTTGGAAACAAATAAGACATAATTTCCCGAAGCTGCATTCTTTTTGACTAAATGAAAAAGGATCATAATGATTATTTTTATAAATAAGATCATGTCTAAGGTTCATTTCTTAATATTCAACACCGACATGCCAAGAGTTTTGGAAGAAATGAAAATTTCTCTATAGCGCAATCCAGAGAACAAAGTAGAAGATTGGGTGTTGTTCATGCACTCTTCTGTGATTTGGGTATATGGTTATTAAGAGGGACCTTAAATTTTTCATGTTTTCTTGACTCCCAGAGTCTTTTCCCTGGAGTTCATCAGGAAAATAACAATCTCAAAAACAGAACATTTTTTTGAACATGCACAAAACATCTAACTTAAAGTTTCCTTTCATAATAGGATCCTTTGTGGTAAAGACTAGATCCTGTTTACCTCAGATCTAGGCCAAGCTCAATGAATTTGGATTTTCATAGATACAAGGGAGGAAATATGATCCACATTAGGTCATATCTAAGAGAAGACTGATGAGCAAACAAGGTCCCTACGAGCATGATCATGTTGAAGGAGTTGATAAACTGGAAAATCTAGAAACTTGTGCAGATATGGAAGTCACTTTGCAGTGTGATCAAACACAACAAATAGAGGCAACCTCATAGTATATCTGTACACAGAAAACTTCTCCAAAGTTTATTATTAAATATCCCAAGATGAGTATTTATAACAAGAGGAGCAATTCAAAGGCCCTGGGTTCCAGTGGTCAGAAAAATGTTCCCAAGAAAATGAAAATTACAAAGTCCCCACATATAGTAAACCTGGAGGAGGAAGAACCTAAAGAGAAAATGAACATGGAGACAGTGGAAAGTACAACCAAAAATGAAGAAGCTAATACAGGGGGCATGCCACGGGGTGAAATAAGACTAAGATCTTTCAGCAGCAAGAAACATGTCTTTAATAAGGCACATGGAGGGGTCTACCAATCTAAAGAAGATTTAGCAAACCAATACACTGTGAAAGGAAATCTGGCCATGAGTGAAATAAGAGATTGTTACCTGAAGTGGAGAGGATATCCAGGAATAAGTCTTCCCTATTTTTATTGAGGGATGTAGAAAGAAAGACATTTAACATAGTGGTGGCATATGAGGATGGGGTGTCTGAAATCAAGCCGCATTATGAAAATATTGATGCCGCAAATAAGGTAAAAATCCACAAAAAATCCAGTGACATGCTATATTAAGACTACCTAAGTATGTGTTTGAGGGTTTCAAGACTAAAAACCCATGCACTTAAATTAGATGGATAGTTGAAGCAGGAAAAAGCATCCCGCAGAGCCTGGAAAACTCGGGTCAAAAGATTGGAATCTGAAGGCCCTCAAGGGGTAAAAGATTCCTTAGTTTAGAAAGAGAAGATGATCCAAATCCTGAAAACGAAGATGAATATGTATGCCACAGAACATCCATCGAAAATAGAGTTGGTTTCTCTAGAGCAAGAAAAGGAGACATTCAGATTTTGATAGGAATCACTAAATTACAAATCCAAAGTATTGCAGCTAGAAAAGGAAAAAGAGAATTGGTCACAAGGACAAGCAGTAACATTAGATATGGTTGTTATTGTACCTTCTACTGCAGAAACTAGATCAAGTGTTGATGGATTGGTTCAAGCTATGTCCCAAGTAAGATTGAAGATAGGAGAAATCAAGAGCCTTAAGGAAATCATAGAAAATATGCAGCAAGAGATGAAAAGATGGCCTAAGTCCAAAAGGAAAATCAAGATTTGCAAGAAAGGGTAAGCAAGCTCAAGACAAGGTTGAAAGGTAAAGTTCTTCTACAAGGAGCTAAACATGTAATCTGGGATGCTATTGCTGATGAGGCTGCTATGTTCAGAGTGTACTTGAATTTTATAAACAACAAAGACATCATGGATATCACTTCCCGAAGAAGGCGTGTTGTTGTAAATGAGACACTGGTGAATAATCCCTCAGAATGGGCCTAGAACGCTATAACTATGTTGAATTTCGTTCCCACTGCCAATATTTAGACCATTGGGGTAAAAGACAAGACTACACTGATCATTTGGGTAAGGAGGATCACCACAAAGCACAATTTTCTCAATTCAATTCAAACCAAAGTTGTACAGATGGAGTAGAGTATACAAGAGTTTAAGGATACATTTGAAAAATTGTTTATCAAGGGCCTCCCACCGTTTTGGGATGGCAAAGGAATATTATACAATCAAGAAGAATATAATTCTCTCCTCGTTCAGTATAGAATGGATCATTCCAAATTTGAAGCTCTAGAGGAGAACCTAAAGGGACCAAGTTTGGTGGAATATTTTACCACATACTTTGATATTTTAAATCAGTTCAAGATAGTAAAAATCGGGTTTCCGACTATGACTTATGCTACTTGCATCAACTAGGAGATTTTGATACAAGAAATTTTGGATTACGAGATTCCTTCTAACTCAGAGTGGAAGGAGATCGTGCAGCTAGGCAAGACAAAATGCAGTTTTCCAGGGACCAACAAATCGCCTCCAGATGTCACTATATTGGCGGATTCAACAAGAACTTGGAGAAAGACAGATGGAGAAGAGGAAGCTGAGCAGTCAAAGAAATTCGTCCTTAGTTTTTGGAACCTTTTTTGCTTAATCATTGTAAATTGGCTCACCTAACGAAACCATTGGCTTGTAATTATTGTAGTCAGGTTTAGAAACTGAAAGACTTCATTTTGAACCATTGTGATCGAATTTTATAAGTACTAGAAGTTCTGAACAAAGTAATGTTGGAAGAAGTGCAAGGGCACTTTTTTTTTGTTTTTGAACTCTATTGTAATTTTTTGGAGATGAATTGAATACATATCCAGAAGATTTTAAAGTCTCTATGAGAAGATTCTAATGGTGGTGATATGAGTTTTGTCACCTTTCATTGTATGTATTTCCTGTGTTCTTTATTTCCATTTCCATTTTATTCTGTTTAAATTGGAGAGTTAAAGGCCCATAATTCATCTTATGATGCTCTCAACTTAATCAATTTAAACTGTGTATGTTTCTTCTTAACTAATTCAGAATTCATTTCAGTAATGCTCTGATGCAGTTATTTGTTTTCTCTTTCTTCCTAGACTTCACTTAAACTCAATTTACAGCTCAGATTCATTGCCTTATTTATCCTTTATCCTCTAGAGAGTTCTATCGGCCAGTCATTGTTTTCATTCATTTTCAGAATTTTGACTCCATAGGCCTGAGTGTCTCTCCCCTTCCTTGCCAACAAATTTATAAAAACCCTCGAGCAAACTAAATCTAGCCACCCATTTCCAAAGAAATATCAAGTGACACAAGAGATCCCTCTCTGAGTTGAGAAGGGTATTTCCCAACTGTAAAGTAGTTTCAAATAGTTACCTCTATCGTTTGTCTATCATCCAGACAAAATTTACAGAGTGCTAACATTCTGGCGTCGTTGCCATGGATGAAATTGAAATATCTTCCTTGGGAAAAATGACTTAAATCTTTAGTTTGATCCTTGAGGGTGATATTGAATAAAATAACTTATTACGTGAAATTATTTTTTCCCTGGTGAGTCCATTAACAAAAGACCAATTGCACCAAATAGTGTGAGCTAGAAACCCAGGCTCCCAAGAGAATTCACACTAGAAGTAACCCAAACTCGGAAGTTGCAATCCCTGTGTATGAACCTGAAAATATTTTCATAAAATAAAAGAAAATCCAGTAACCCCAATGTTTCATCCAGATCGATATCTGTCCTTACCCAAGGACAAAGTGACAAGCATTGAAGGCCTTGAGTTTGATGTGAAATTTGAACAAGATCTATTCAAAACTAAGTCTTAATCTTGTTTAAGCGAGACCATATTTGAAAAAAAAAAGATTCCAATATTTGATTTTAGCTGCATCTGCTAGGCCTATAGTGATCCCCTCTCAAAACCAACAACTACTCTGACCCCTCACAAAAACCATGGAAGCTAGATTTTATTCCCTCATACTACCTTCTCAACTACATGATTTACCTCAAGATTGTAACCTAAGGATCAAACTATATGATGTTGAAGGCAACATATCAGCCCTGAAGCATCTAGACTGGTTTAATGACTTAATAGAATTGGAAGAGGTGGACTTTGAAGATGTGAAAATGAGGTTGTTCACACAAAGTCTTGAAGGACAAGTGAGGAAGTGGTTCAGAGCCCTTCGAATAGCTAGTATTGTATATTTTGAGGCCTTTGAAACCAACTTCCTTGCAAAATGGGGAGACAAGAAAAATCCCCTTCAGTTGTTGACCCAGTAAAACAACATGAAGAGATCACCTGAAGAAACAGTGCATGATTTTTCAAACATATTCATGAAGGTCTATAATTTGATTCCTGTTGAGGTAAAACACCCCCCTAAGGCTTCTCAACTCAGATATGTTGATTCTTTTGAAAGTTATTTTTGTCTATTATTAAGAAAACAAAGATCTTCTACATTGGATCATATGATGATTGATTCCATAGAAGTCGAAGTGAACCTAATGGATTCAAGAAATATTAAAGCTAACTTTGTCAGGGACATGAACAAAAATTAGAATAAGGAACAACCCTCAACCTCACAAACATCAGAATAAAGGCTTGAAACGATGATGATAACCATGGAGAGAATGATGGAAAGAATGGCCCTGCATAATAGGCCTAACCCCAGAGAACGGGCTGATGCCCCACCTAGAAATCTGAGGATACCATCAATCCCACAAAGTATACAAAGAGAACAAAGAAATCAAGGGAATCAAGGAAATCAGGCAGATCATAGAAATCAAGGGAATCAGGGAAATCAAGTAGATCAGCAAACGAGGCCTCCTTTTCAAAATAATTATGTAAATGAGAATTATGATGAATATTTTAGAGACAACATGAATTTTTGAGATAATAAAGAAACAAACTTTTTTTTGACCAAACAAGAACATGACCAGTTCATGGATGCAAGTGAAATCTTTTTTTAAGTTGCGGAGGAGAGATTATCGGTAGAAAGGAAAGATTTCCAAGCAGGATTGCAGGATTCCATCATGAAATTCCAAAGATAATACAACCTTTGAACTCAGAGAGATATTGAAAACCTCCCAAATGGGAATCCTTTAAAGGGAAATCCTCCAAAGGGAAACCTCACCAAAGAAGATCAGAGTAACATACCTTATTCATGTCAGCCCAAAAAATATTCTGCTACAAAGGATTCAGCTGCAAAAGACTCTGTTCCAAAGGATTCTACTGTAAAGGGTATTGTAGACAAAGGAAAGAAAAAAGAAGATCCTCAAAAGAAAATATTAGAAGCGAGGAAAGAAGTGGTCACCAAAGAGGTAGAGAAGACCTCACCCTCCATTAATTTTGAAAGTGATATGGCCAAGATCAAAATTTATGTACCATTTAATGAATTAATCAAGAATAGCAAGTACATAAATTAGATCATCAAGATGATTAAGATGGAACAAACCTCTGATACCCTAAACATACAAGGTTATCACCCAACCATCTTATTTGGGCCAAGAGTAGAAGAAAGTAATGATAATGAAGAAGTCTTGTATTTGTATGTCATCTTGAAAAATCATGAAATGACTCTACACAATGCCATGTTGGACTTGAGAGAATCTCATAATGTAATTCCCAAGGTGGTCATGGACCAACTAGGTTTGGACATTACAAGGCCTTAAAAATACCTATTTTCTTTTTATTCGAGGAAGGTGAAGTTTCTAGGTATTATTAAATATTTGGTGGTATCTTTGGCACACATCCCAACAAAGAATATGGTTATGGATGTATTGGTTGCTAACATCCCTCCAGATGGACATGTCATATGCCACCATCCCTTTCTTTGGTCAGGATAGAAGGTTGTATAAAGAAGTTTTTCTAAAATACATGGTCAGCAATAAGTCATGGCCAAGTAATCACCCCATCTACTCTGTGGAAACTGAGTTGGGATCTTCTATTTTTTTCAATGCCCTGTGTTGCGAAGAGAAAGAACCAAAAATTGACATGGCTAACAAAGAGAGATCTGATCAATAGATTGAGGAATATTTAGAGAAATAGGATGAAGTAGAAGATTAGTTATGGAAGATGAGTTTTGATGGGGCTGTCTGCAAAGAGGGATCAAGGGTTGGCATTTGGATCAATCACCCCAAAGGAGATTTGAAATTGTGTTCTTATAAACTTGTTTTTGAGTGAAAAAATAACATGGAAGAATATGAAGCATTAATATTGGGGTTAAAAGTTTTGAAAGAATTGGGTGCCAAAATAATTGTTGTACATGGAGACTCTAAGATAATGATAAATCAAATCAAAGGCATATACCAAGTAAAACATCCCATACTAAGGGCCTATAGGAATCTGGTACTAGACCTCCTTGAGAAATTTCCAGAATGTAATCTTTCAGTAATTCCAACAGAACAGAATTAGGTTATTGATGCCTTGGCTACTTCAGCAACGGTTTTCAAAGTTTCAGTTTTCCCTGACAAAATTTACAAGGTTGAGGTCAAGTACAGGCCAACAGTAAGAGATAATATGAAGCACTGACAAGTTTTTGAAGACGACAAACAAACATAAAGCTTCCTCAATATGGAGAATGAATTTGAGAATTTGAACATTGATGATGAATACTGTGATGAAGAAGTAGATGCATCTTCTTTCAACATAGATGGTTACTTAGACGATCAGATTGCAAATAGAGATATCATTCAACTAAAGAGCAACATCATTCCCAAGGGTCTGGTCCCATTGGAGAAATTCTTTGATAATAATGATGTGGCCAGAAGTCCAAAGATTACAGTAAATGAAGGGGATGTGGAAGATTGCAATATTGGGACTCCAGAAGATCCAAAGATCATTAAGTTGTCTATAACACTCAACCCTGAAGTCAAGTAAAGGTATGTCAAATTAATGAAATAATTCTTTGATTTCTTTTCTTAGAGCTATGATGATATGAAAGTCTATAATACTAGTATAATCCAGCATGTTATCCCAATAAAGGAAGATCACAAACCATTCAAACAAAAATTGAGAAGGATAAACCCTTTGTTGTTACCCTTGATAGAGAAAGAAGTAAATAAACTATTTGAAGCCAAAATCATAGTGTCCCTGATATTTTCCAAATGGGCGGAAAATCTGGCGCCAGTGAGAAAAAAGAATGGAGAAATCAGGTTGTGTGTGGATTTCAGGAATCTGAACAAAGTATCTCTAAAGGAAAATTACCCACTGCCTAAGACAGATCATATTTTACATAAGGTGGTGATTTCTCAGAAAATGACAATGTTAGATGGCTTCTTTAGATACAATCAGATTATAGTGCACCCAGACGATCGGGAAAAGATGATGTTTAACACACCATGGGGAACATTCATGTATGCCAAGATTCCTTTTAGGCTTATGAATGTAGGGGAAACATTTCAAAGATCTATGGACATATATTTTGTTGATGAAAAAGAAAAATTCATTGTTATCTACCTTGATGACATCACTGTCTATTCTTCCTCAGATGAGGAACACCTCAAGAACCTTAGAAGGGCATTTCAAAAGTGTAGAAATTTTGGAATCTCGTTGAATCCTAAGAAGTCAAATTTGACCATGGAAGAAGGAAAGTTGTTGGGTCACATTATTTAAAAACAAGGGATAAAGGTAGACCCCAACAGAGTTGAGGGGATCTTAAAAATTTGCATACCCAGAAGTAAAAAGGAGGTACAATCTTTCCTGGGCAAAGTGAACTTTCTGAGAAGATTCATCCCTAATTTGGCCAAAATCATAAAACATATTACCAACATACTCAAGAAGGGAAATGAAATAAAGTGGATTCCTGAGGCCAGAAAATCCTTTGAAGACATCAATGTGGCATTGACCAAGGCTCTGGTACTGGCCAATCCTAATTTTGAAAAGGATTTCAGATTGTTCTCTTTCGTCGCAGAACACACAATTGTTGGTGTTTTACTCTAGAAACATGACCAAATTTTTGAGAATCCCATAGCATATTACAACAATACATTGAAGGATGTTACTTTGAAGTATGACATCATGGAGAAGAAAGCGTATGCTTTAGTCAAGGCCTTGAAATAATTCAGAGTTTACATCCTGCACTCTCATACTACTACTTATGTACCCAACAACTCAGTAAAAGACATCTTAACCCATCCTGATCTTGAAGGAAAGAGGGAAAAATGGATAGCGGTGTTGTTTTAATATGACCTTGAGATCAAAACCACCAAGTTGATCAAGGGATAGGGGCTAGAAAATCTGATGGCGTAGACCAATTGTGAACTTTTAGGAATAAATTTCATTGCAGAACTTTTGGGAATAAATTTTATAGAAAACCAATACGTTGTGAAAGGAAATTTGGCTATGAGTGAAATAAGAAATTTGTTACCTGAAGTAGAGAGGATCTCTAGGCACAAGTCTTCCCTGTTTTCAATGAGGGATCTAGAAAGGAATACATTTAACATAGTGATGGCAGATGAGGATAAGGTGTCTGAAATCAAGCTGCATTATGAAAATATTGGTGTCGCAGATAAGGTAAAATTCCACAAAAAACACCAGTGACATGGTATATTCAGACTACCTGAGTATAAGTTTGAGGGTTTCAAGACTAAAAACCCATGCACTTAAATTATATGGACAGTTGAAGTAGGAAAAAGCATCCCGCAGAGCCTGGCAGACTCAGGTCAAAAGATTGGAATCTGATGGCCCTCAAGGGGTAAAATATTCCTTAGTTGAGAAAGAGAAGATGATCCAAATCCTGAAAACAAATATGAAGATGTATGCCACATAATATCCACAGACATCAGAGATGGATTCTCTAGAGAAAGAAAAGGAAACATTCAAAAAGGAAGCACTAAATTACAAATCCAAAGTATTGTAACTGGAAAAGGAAAAAGAGAATTGGTCACAAGGACAAGCAGTAACATCAGATATGGTTGTTATTGTACCTTCTACTGCAGAAACTAGATCAAGTGTTGATGGATTGGTTCAAGATATGTCCTAAGTAAGCTTGAAGACAGGAGAAATCAAGAGCATTAAGGGAATCATAGAAAAGTTGCAGCAAGAGATGAAAAGGTGGCCCAAGTCCAAAAGGAAAATCAAGATTTGCAAGAAAGGGTAAGCAAGATGAAGACAAGGTTAAAAGGTAAATTTATTCTACAAGGAGATAAACATGTCATCTAGGATGCAATTGTTTTTGAGGATGCTAAGTTTAAAGTGTACTTGAATTTTATAAATTACAAATACAACATGGCTATCACTGCCCAAAGCAGGTGTACTATTGTAAATGAGACACTGGCGAAAAATCCCTCAGAATGAGCCAAGAATGCTAAAAGTTGTTGAATTCTATTCCCACTACCAATCTTCATACCATTGGGGTAAAATCCAGGACTACACTGATCATTTGGGCCAGGAGGATCATCGCTAAGAACAATTTTCTCAAGTCAGTTCAAACCAAATCTGTACAGATGGAGCAGAGTATACAAGACTTTAAGGATACATTTGAACAATTGTTTATCAAGGGCCTCCCACCATTTTGCGATGTCAAAGGAAAATTATACGATCAATAAGAATATAATTGTCTCCTCACTCAGTGCATAATGGATCATTCCAAATTTGAAGCTCTGGAGGAGAACCTGAAGGGACCAAGTTGGAATATTTGACCCAAGACTTTGAAATTTTAAATTAGTTTAAGACAGTAAAAATAGGGTTTTCGACTATGACTTATGATACTTGCATCAAGTTAGATATTCTGATAAAAGAAATGATGGATTACGAGTTTCCTTCTGAATCACTGTGGAAGGAGATCGTGCGACTAGGGAGGATGAAATGTAGTTTTCCAGGGACCAGCAAATAGCCTCTAGATTTCACTAGATTGGTAGATTCGACAGGATATTGGAGAAAGACAGATGGTGAAGAGGAATATGAGCAATCAAATAAATCCTCCCTTAGTTGGTGGAACATTTTTTTCTTAATCATTGTAAATCGGTTTGCCTAACGAAACTGTTGGCTTGTAATTATTGTAGTCAGTTCTAGAAACTGAGACACCTCATTTTCAGCCATTGTAATCTAATTGTATAAGCACTAGAATTTTTTAATGAATTAATGTTGGAGAAGTGCAAGGGCACCTTTTTGTTGTTTCTGAACTCTATTGTAATTTTTAGAGCTTAAGTGAATACATATGCAGAAGCTTTTGAAGTATCTATGAAAATATTCTAATGGTGGTGATATGAGTTTTGTCTCCATTCATTGTATGTATTTCATGTGTTCATTATTTCCATTTACATGTTATTCTGTTTAAATTTGAGAGTTAAAGGCCCATAATTCATCTTATGATGTTCTCGGCTTAAGCAATTTAAACTATGTATGTTTCTTCTTAACTAATTCATAATTTTTTTCAGTAATGCTCTGATGTAGTTATTTGTTTTCTCTTTCTTCCTAGACTTCTCTTAAACTCAATTTACATCTTAGATTCATTCCCTCATTTAGCCTTTATACTATGGAGAGTTCTATTGGCGAGTCATTGTTTTCATTCATTTTCATAATTTTGACTCCATAGCCCTGAGTGTCTCTCCGCTTCCTTGCCAACAACTTTGTAAAAACCATTGAACAAACTAAATCTAGCCATTGATTGCCAAAGAAATATCAAGTGACATGAGAGATCCCTCTCTAAGTTGAGCAGGCTAGTGCCCAACTCTAAAGTAGGTTAAAACAATTACATCTATCGTTTGTCTATCATCCAGACAAAATTTACAGAGTGCTAACAGAGTTGCTTAATAAGAAGGTTGAATTACATGTATTATTATTATGGATTAAAATTCGACTTAACATTTTACATTCAAAGTATTAATGCTATAAACTCCTTTTTAATGTTAAATTCATTGATACTTAACATTGAGAGTCTTAATGTTATAAACTCCTTTTTAATGCTAAATTCATTGATGCTTTATTCATAGTCTTAATGCTAAAAACTCCTTTTTAATGCTAAATTCAATGATGCTTTACATTCAGAATCTTAATGTTATAAACTCATTTTTAATGCTAAATTTATTGATGCTTTATTAAGAGTCTTAATGCTATAAACTCCTTTTTAATTCTAAATTCATTGATGTTTTATTCAGAGTCTTAATGCTATAAACTCCTCTTTAATGCTAAATTCATCGATTTTTTATTTAGAGTCTTAACGCTATAAGCTCCTTTTTAATGCTAAAATCATTGATGTTATATTCAAATTATTTTAATGTTATTATGCTCTTCTTTACTGGTATTGTAATTGTTGTCTCACTGCACCTTAAAAATACTATGGATGGATAACATATTTGGTCATTAGTTTACTTGCACCATGATATATATAGCTAGGTGTGGATAGTCATGTGTGTAGTTTACTCTTCCGCCATTAATTGAGTTGACGCATAATCATTTAGAGGAGGAGCGATCCTTGTGCCCTAAGTTAAATGTATGATACTCTTGTGCCTAAACTTAATATGATGTATGTTTATTTTATGGTTTAGACTTCCTTGCGAAATCATATAGATGATGAGATTAATTAGAAGTTAGATTTCTCGCATGTGTAAATATATAGTGTAAGTAAATGAATTTGTGTACCTCACACTTCTTGCGTGCAATAAATTACATTGAAATGAGTGCTTGTTGTAGACATTAGATATCTTGTGTGCAATAATTTATATTGTAATGTATGTTAATTTAACACTTATTACTTGTGCCATTACATTTTTATTTCCCAATGGATTAGTGACTAGTTTTCTATTGCGCCTTGATTATTGATGTTTCCTGATTGGATTATAAATTTGTTACTAATGTGCATTTGATATTATTGAAGTAGCATTGGTTCTTAATGGTATTCTCTTGCTCCTTGTGAAGTATAATCAAAGTCTCTTGTGTGTTGAATCATTGATGTGTAAATGTTGGATTAATTGAATAGAATCCTCACGTGCAGTTCAATGTTGTGAAGTATGACTAGTTGAGGATTTAGACTCCATGTGCACTTTGAATTATAATGTATTGTATGGTTTTAGATAATATTCTTTCTGAGCGAGATGAAAATTTTATTATGACGGATAATGGATTTTTGCAATTGGGATTTGCACCTCAAATTTAACTGATAGTGCTTTTGCACCTTAGATTTAATATGGTCTATGATGTATCATGTGAATGATTAATCGCGTGCCATGTATAATTGTGGTTTAGGATTGATGGATTGATGAAATTTGTTATCTTTGATGTTATTGATTTAGCATAGTTAGTTTGTTCTTGATTGTGTTAATGATATGTAGACACCTCCTTGTTCCTAAAAACAGTTGCCAACCTTGAGACCTTAAATGGTTAAAATCAATTGGAACCTAGGCTTGAGCGTTGCTTATGTGTCCTGGAGATCCTAACCTTGCAGGGTAGGTTGGGCGGGTAGTATCTTATGTCATTTTAGAATTATCTTTATGATACTTAAGTTAGAATTATGTTATCTTATGTTATCATGGTTCTATATGATGATTATCCTAATGCGAGGAGTTGAGATCTTTTGATTCATATTGTTATGCATCACAATTTAATTGTATGAATTCAATGATTATTGTCTTCTATTTATTTTTGTTAATGCGTCGATATGCATATCATTATTCATGGAAATAATTTGTTGGATTTATGTCATGAATTATTGATATTGTGTTATTATTGTTTCATTAATATAGTGGATGATGTGTCAATGATGTTGTTATTAAATGTGATGTATATTTCCTAACATAAAAAAAAAAAATTACCTGTTGTATCTCGCTTTTGTTGTGGTAACGGGTGGTTCATTACACTATTTCTGGGAGAGATTCTATGGTTTTCAATTAAAGAAATTTTTTATATACTCATGTTTCCCAAGATATCTGTGACTCTTTTCCAACATTCCATGCATTCCCCTACTTAAATGCACCATCCTCGTTTAAGTAAAGAAACCAAGCCAAGACAACTTGGATCTATGGCTTCCACTATAAATTTAAAACAAAAAAGAATTATGCTAAAAGACAAATCAATACACTAAAGCTAGCACCCATGGTTGGGCTATACATAGTTTTAGTGCTCTATACAAAAAAATAGTTCTCTTGAGTCCATTCAGTCTATCCTTTTATGTTATCTCAAGTTTTGGTACATTCGATATATTTAACTATTGCCACTATTATTTTGTTGGAGTACTTTACACACACCTAGGATTTATTTTTCCTAAGGTTTTCCCTATGTTTATTAGTAATTATCTAGTTTCCTAAAGTTTAGGGAGAATATTCTCTTCAGTTTTCACTTCAGTTTGATCAGTTTAGTGGAGTCTATATGCTACATTAGGATTATTACCATGCATCATTAGGATCATCACCAAATAATTTGCATTGTCCTTGGGATCATCACCAGAATGGTGCATTACTCATGATTTACTGATCTCCTCCTCACTTCACTATGTTTCATTTAGTTAACTAAAGATTAATAGACTAGTTAACTCAAACTAGGTGGAAGTTCACTCCCATAACTACCTGAGAGACTAGACTAGGTGGCAGTTTACTCCCATAACTATTGGCGTGTGTATAGATCACTCTAGACCACCACTATGGTACATTATTTACTGATTTATCCTATATATATTGTAAATTATTCACTCTTTGAGTGTGGAATACAATTAATGAGAATTCTTCTATTCTTTCTCTCCCATTTCTTCTTTCTAAATTTATCTCTACAAATGTGTGTGGTATTTTCTATCTATATCTATTTTGTGCAGGTTCAACAAATTTACATGGTATCAGAGTCGACAGACTGCTAAGAAAAAGCTACACAAAATTATTTTTGTAGGTACTGAAGATTGAATAACATAGAAAGATAGATTATTCATCAACAATACTTTTGACACCTCGGAACTATTTGGAATGGAAGCCAAAAATTCTACTCATCTCAGATGCATAGGTTTGTACCAAATAAATAATCCAATGGAAGTATAGCCTAATTATGTCGATGATAAAAATGACTTTCTCAACAGACAAGATATGGCCATAGGATTTATTTTCTTGTCTATTTCTCCACAAATTCTCCACCAAGTATATGATTTTTGAAAAGAATCAATTCCAAATGAATTATGGACCAGATTTGAGGTCCTATTCGAGAATAAAGAATATTTTGAATATTTCATGCAGGAGGTTGAACAGATAGATCCATAAAAGAAGCCATCAGAAGATCAAACATTTTATTCTGAAGAGTCTTCTACACAAGTATTTGCACAAATTTGTATTCCATTAATTGAAGATGATGTCTACTCCATTTCATATTTGTTTTCTTAATTTCATGTGGAAGATATATGACATGCATCTCAGGGGTCACATACAAACACTTTTCCATGCACAATGTATGCATCTCAAGAGACAAAAAGGGAGTCATGCACATTAGACTCAATTATGATATTTTCTTAGCAACATTTGCATAAAAACATTGGATATTTGAATTCCTCTTGGGAAAATATACAATTTAAAAAAAAAATCGATCGAAACGGAGTCCAAGAAGTAAAGTTATGATCATTTTAAAATCAACAAAATTTCAACGTTTTTCCGAAAACGACCGCACGATTTTGAAAGTTCCATCCAAACTTTATTTGTATATTCTTCATTAAAAGAAGAGAAAGTGGATATGTGTGGAAATATAAATGGTGCATCTACTTCATCAGATTCATGCAAACATCCACATGTTCAACAAAATTTTCAACGAGCACAAACTTGCACAGTTATGAAGTCTTCTTGGAGTGAAGGACAAGGTTGCTTAGCAACTGTTTTTTATTCATTCTCATTTTTTTTATGCATTGTAGTTTGAGGAAAAGGCGGAGGCGGGGGTAGGGGCGGGGGGGAGGGACGAGTTCCCATAAAGTTTCCCTCTTTCCTCGTTTATTTTAGTGTATCTTTTGTATTTGGGTACCTAACATGGCCACGTTGGCGTGACCCATTCTTTATTTTCACCATAGTGATGTTCACGAAGGGTATTGGAGTACTTCGCACACACCTAGGATTTATTTTTCCTAAGGTTTTCCCTATGTTTATTAGTCATTATCTAGTCTCCTAAAGTTTAGGGAGAATATTCTCTTCAGTTTTCAGTTCAGTTTGATTAGTTGAGTGGAGTGTAGATGCTACATTGGGATTATCACCATGTAGCACTGGGATCATCACCAGCTAATGCCCATCTTCCTTGGAATCATCACCGGACTAACACATTACTCATTATTCCCTAATCTCCTCCTCACTTAACTTTGTTTTAGTCAATTAACTAAAGACTGATAGACTAGTTAAGTCAGACTAGGTGACAATTCACTACTATAACTGCATGAGAGACTCATGTATCATATATCTATTGTAAATCATTCATTATTTGAGTGTGGAATACAGTTAATGAGAATTCTTCCAATCTTTCTCTCTTGCTTCTTCTTTCTCAAATTCTCTCTCCAAATGTGTGTGGTATTTTCTAGCTAGATCTATTTTATGCAGGTTCAACACATTTACTTTTTTTAGTTATGAGCCCACACATAATGTTTGAAAATAGGTTGAAGCTAAATAAAATTGCTTCTTTTAAATTGATAAACACTTTCTCATATTCTGATATTTAGTACTTGGTTGATTTCACTTGTTCGAGATTATTGGTTATGATTTAGTTATTTCTAACACATACATTTCATTTTTTTTAATATGGAAAAAATTATAAGAATAAAAAAAAAAAATATTAACCAAAAAAGAGTTATCTTAACCTTATTTGTGTATTATATTTTTTGTTTTTATTTTTTAAATTATAAACTAAAGTATCACATTTTTTATTTTTATTTTTTAAATTATAAATTACATTTTAAATTTTATTGAAACAAGACATCGTATTCTTCATATACTCAAAATATAAGATAAAATAAAATAAATAGATATGTATATTATACACTAATATGGGTGCAAATACATATGTATATTATATACTAAAAAGTACTTATGTATATTATACATTAAAATTCCATTGTCCATGACTTTTACTCGATCCCCAAACGAATTATTGGATTTCCCAATAGACAATTACAACTATTAATAAGATTGTCAATATCCGGAAAATTCAAACTTTTAGATTTTGATTTGTGATTATTATTTTTAAAATCATGTTAGAGTAATTTTAATTCCGAATTTATTATCTGTAGAGAGAGGGATCATATTCATTCAGATGTAACCTTTTTCAAAATATAAAATTTGAAGAAATATTTGAATATATAAAAATTCGATTCCTCTTGAAGCATAATAGATCTAGATGATTAT
>JZKD02S1808016.1:255831-290407 GCA_000966675.3 Picea glauca | reverse complement strand
CATATCTCCTTCATACTTATGTGTAACCAAATTTCTTAATCTTAAATAAAATATGCACAACTTTTTTAAATAACTTACATTATATACAACTTTATATCTATATAAATATACACAAACAAACCAAACATCAATCTTAAAATTAAATTTACATATTGATAAAAACTTACCAAAATCAAACCAGAGCATACTTTTATGATCTATTAAGTGATTTCTTGAAGTATTCACAATTATATATACATTATAACTATTATAAACTAAATATGCTCATCATTATGCACATATTTTGTACAACTATGCAGGTTCCTGACTTTCGTCTCTGCTATTAATTTTGTTCCATTTAAAAAATCATGAGGAGATTCTCTTTATTGGCTTGTGATTTGTCATATTTTGTTTGATTACATTTTGGCTTAGAAATGCAGTTTGGATTAGAAATCAGAAATCAATGAATAGTAATTAAAAATATATATTTATAATATTTTTTAAACATATATATTATTAATAATAATAATTACTATTATTATTATTTTAATTTTAATTTCTAACCTAGTACTCCAAGTTAGCACACATTTAAGGATTAATCCCTTCCAGCACCTTTTTTTAGGTCAACCTTCAAGATATCGTATTCATTATTTCATGATGAGTGATCTTCATACCATTGACGATTCTATCAACGTTACATCTGAATGCCTTTCTACGCTGGCCAATGATTTTATTGTGTCTGCTAAATTGTCAATATAAGACCTATCAAATTTATCGAACTCTAATATTCGTGTTAGCTCCAATGTATATAGTGAGTGGGTGGGCGAGGTTGTGGCAAATACTCCATCAGAAAAAGTTTAACTACTAATTCCTTTGGGATTCCTGTAATTTCTAGTTTCTAAAACTGAAACATTCACTAACATGGCTTATATATTATGAACCCAAATATATCTTATGATTCTTATATATACATATAGCCGCCATAAAACTAAGAAAGGAACAGTCCTTGTAATATTGTGTTTACCTTGCATATGGTGCTCGCTCGATTATATGCCTTCTCCTACAATTATGGATAGACAACTATTCGAATTGTTGTAGACGACATCTGTATCGAACCAGCACCACATTCCCTTCGTAGAAATCAAAGGGAGGAACTTTGTCGGTCGCCGTTCTTGCTTCTTTGAGCATTGTTACAATAATTAGCGAGCATGTGAGAAAATGTGTGAACACGGGCAGCGGGCAGTCAATGTAGCAAATATCAGATTATCAAACGGCCGATAGTAAATGAGCGAACAGGCAGCAGATAATAAAAAACATCAAGTGTCATTGGCACCCAACACCAAGTAATCGATGGAAGCAAAGCACATGAATTCAAGTAAAGAAAGCCGAATTTGCAATCGCCCCAAGAGGTTTCGGATTCTTTTAACGACTGTGACCTGCCAAAGAAAGTCGAATTTCTGAGGCGAAACTCTGAGCTCTCACTAGATTGTTGTCGAAACTGTTCAAAAAAACGTGCGGCAAAAATGGTGCTTTTAGGGGTGAAATTCTTTCTACATATGGATTCCGATGGCAAAGAAAAAGAGGGAAAACCCTAATTTAACTGTTACTATATATCTTTTTAAGTGTTTTCTTTTTATTTAAATGATATTTTTTAAAATTAATATATTTTGACGATATTTTTCAATTTTAATAATTATATGTTATTTTAATATGTAAATAAAAACTAATTTTATTTAAAAAATAAATATTTCACCAAACATCATCATAACATAACTTATAAATAATCATTGATTTGGTCATTCCACAATGTTTTCTAAACCTAATATACTCGTTAACCAATAAACCTTTAATTTATTAATAAAGTAACAAATAATCCTATTCCTTAACTACTCTTAAAATCCTAATTAAGTATCAAATCACTAAGTCCTAATGCAATAAACACTAACTCATGAATAGTCCTCTAAACTATAAACCTATCTCTTAACCCTTAGCCTTAATATACTCGTTAACCAATAAACCTTTAATTTATTAATAAAGTAACAAGTAATCCTATTCCTTAACTACTCTTAAACTCCTAATTAAGTACCAATTCACTAAGTCCTAAGGCACTAAACACTAACTCGTCAATAGTCCTCTAAACTATAAACCTATCCCTTAACCTTTAGCCTAAACACTAACTCATGAATAGTCCTCTAAACTATAAACCTATCACTTAACCGTTAGTCTAAAATTCATTAGCCTTGTAAACTTTAACTAATAACCTATTATTCCACTTATCCCTTACCCCTAACAACAAGCCCATTGACACCATCGGCTAGCTATCTAACTCACTATCCCCTTAATATTTAACTACTAACTCATTAGCCCCTAATCAGTAAATCCGCAAACCTATCAACACCAAAAAAATAATGTTTAGATTTTATTTTATTTTTTATCATTTTAATTCGATTCTCAAATAAAACACTATTTTCCTTGCAAAATAGTCCTTTTTGGGGAATATAAGTCAACTTGTATTGGTGATTCCACAAGATCATCGAATCCTACTTTACATAATAATTCAACTCTACTTTACATTATAAGTCATTGATTCACAATTCATTAACCTATAATCACTACAAGCAGAACATCTTGTAGTATAGGTTTATGCACAAGCTTTTAGTGTTATAAGATTGCGAAAAAATTTCAACAAAATCTCTACTACAACATTTTTTTTATTTATAGCGGAGGTTTCAACAGATGTTCTATATAACTAAAAAGAATTAGATGGGTGGAAGTTTTAGTGGAGGTTTTTTTACGATGTTTGTATTGGTAACAAGCATTGATGTGTGTCGACCTAACATGCACTAGTGAATTCATAAACATAAAAAGCATGGGTGCTAATATAATTATCAAACATTGGTTCCATTAGTTTTTGTTATACACAACATTCATGATTGTATAATTATTACATTTGTCTTTTTTTGTTATATGCAACACTCACGGTTGTATAATTATTACACCTGAGTTTCATCATTTTTTGTTATATGTAGCACGAGTGCTCATATAAACATTTTGCACTAGATCTCCCTATTTTGTTTTATCGCAAACGAGTGCTCGTATAATTTGTAAGCATTGGTGCCTATATTACCATGTGCACGAGAGGAAAGTGAAATTTTGAACATTTGACGTGAGATATAGATGTCATTCTTTGTTACTGAGCACTAGTATGTATATTATTTGTAAAGCATCGATGCATATATTATACTTAAATCCTTGGTGCATATAATATATGTAAAGAACCAGTTCTTATTGTATTCATACACACCATAACATTTTGAAACTATAATTATAATCGTATGTTATATGTCATTTAGAGTAACAATGTTTTTTCACAATTTTGTGCACTAGTGTTTCAATGTAATTAACAAGAAAAATGCTTATTATTCATAAAAATACAATGTTGTGTATTTTATGGCATGCACATTTTAGTGATTTCAAAAGAATACAATACACCAATATGCATATATCTTAGTTATTTTTTTTTTTTACAAATTTTCAATTTTTTATATTTTTTTATGTCTCACAGAATCAACAATTGGGTCGGGCTCGTACTCGCATGACACGGGGTCGATTACGGCCGCTACCACTATAACCTCGTGTTGTGATATGATGCCCACTACGCAACACACAATATAAGGCGGAGGTTTCGAACTTGTAACCTCACATAAAAAACTTCCTTTACATTTCCGTTTTTTTTACAAATTTTCAATTAAACATCTCAAAATCAAATATTTTTTATAATAATATTGATTTTTCTATTTTTTTATTGTCTTGTGATGTAATTATCACATTAATGCATTATCTAATGGATTACACCTTGTTATGTGTAAGAATGTAAATAATCCATATACTAATTAATTAGCAACACAAGATTTTACAACATTAAACAATGTAATAAAATAAAAAAACATTTTTATTATATATGAATAAGAGACCATTGTCCTACAAAATGAGAAAATGTAAAGGCCTAAAGTCTAATTTTTACACTTATTGGTAACATGTCCTCATGCAATTGGGAAAATATGTTGAGTACCTTAAACAAAACCTCTTATTTTGACACGAAAATATTCTAAAACATACAACTTGCACTAAGATTCCATTATATTGATTGTCATTCATCACTTGAACTGTTGTTGAACTGTTGTCATTGCTCAAGCTACATGTTTGTCTCATTTATGTTGAAATATTGTAACTTTGAAGAATATTCTACCTGAGAGAGAGTTGAATAATATTATTATATTATATTTAATTAATCCCTATCGTTCCTTGGTAAAAGTCGTCCCTATTGTATCTTGAAAATTAATTGTAAATTAAGAGGATAAAATGACAAGTCAACCTAGACCTAATTATAGGCTGGCCAGATCACTATTTATAAGAGAGCCCAATGACTCATTTGGACACTCACCAACTAGCTCTACAATGTGCAAGTCTTGGAGAAGTTGTCGCAACTGGGGGTGACATTAAGGAGGGTTTTCATCTATCTCTTGTTAAAGTGGTCCACTACTCTTCCTAGTGAAGGAGTAGAGGAGGATCTTATGTTTGGTCTTTGGTACATCTATATTGAGGAACTTTTGCTCGGTTTTCTTCCCCATGAGGTTTTTGTGGGATAATCTGTGTGTCTCTATTGCTTCTGTGATTGTCTCTCTTTCAGTGATCCTATTTTACAACTAGTGTGCTAAATGATTGTAATAATAAAGAAGAACCATAATTGCTAGTTGTATAAGTAAAACTTCAACAATTTCTTCATCACTTGTAGGCGATATTGTACTTTGGTTATTTAACCTAATGTTTTCTTAATTGGATTTATTTTGATGTTTCACCTCTTCATGTTCCATTTACAAACATAGAAATAAAATGTAATAATTATATATATAGAATAATACACATTATTGCATAAAAAAAAAATGTACCATAGAAATGAGTGTTTCATAAAAAATACAATTTATTTTGAAGTGTGGTTGAATGTTGTCTCTATAAATATTTGTTGTTGGTTTCCCTCTATACTTTGTTTCTTGCATGTTTAATGCACCGTGACAAAGCAATATCAATACAATTAATAGACACGTTTCTTGTTGTTCCATTAATTATAAAAAGAGGGAAGTTAAACAACATAGCTACTTACAAATTGTTAAATTAAACCTTGATACTTCAACATATACTCACAACCCATACTTAATCCAATGCCAATAAATTCTTTGATTTGATCTTCTTTGTATGGTAGCACCTATTAGAAGACATCCATGGATGAGTGTAAATTAATTATTTAAACATACATATCAAAACAAATATGCAATTTTAAGTAACGTCGAAAACGTAAGCACTCATAAACTTTGCGATCAACTTTTTTATTCTTCATCATCTTGTCTTATGTGTGTAATGGGTTCGATATTGTTTCCCTTTTTTTCCAAAAAACAATTGAAAATTAGGATTTCGTGCGATAATTATATTTGATGTACATAAAGGAATAGATGAATGATTACATAATTCATGCACGTTGTTGTTGGGATGGATCCTCCAGTGATGAAAGTGTCTTCATTTCTTTTACCATATCCTTGTACACTTTTTTGGACATATCTACCGATATGTATTTGTTTTTCCCTTGTTTATCCCTTAGAATTTGTATAATCTTCTTGAAAACTAAAAGGCAACAAATTTTTTTTAAAATCGACATGAAAGCAAATATAGAAAAATAAATTAATTTGGTAAAATTTGGGACATATTATAAAAAACATGTTTAGTAATAATACTTTTTAAATGATAATTTTTTGTTATTGCATGTTTTTTCTATTGCAAGTATCATGGGTCTCATTGACCATTTCTCTAGAAATTATTCCTATTGTTTATATATAATCTGATTCTTGGAGTTATTGTGTTTATTTTTGTATTGTAACTGGAAAGTACGTCTATATGTTCTTTATACTATATCCCTCATAGTTTTTTAAGATCAATTCCTCCTCTCATTAACTTTCAACGCCACTCTAGATGAACTGTGCACCAAGTCATCATCATTTACATCTTTCATATTTTTTATCTACTTAGGAAGACATTTCATTCCCTCTCTATCTATCCCTCCATAACATTAAAAAAATGTGAAATGGAGTGTTTAAAACATGTTAGCGATTAATGTTAAGTAATTCATTTTTAGTAAAAATACAAACAAAAAACTCATGTTGATTACTTTTTGATTCACCTAATTCCTCTCTTTGAAACATTTCCATAAATATTCTATGCTCTTTTGCACTCGGATTGTGAACAATCTTATTGAATTTCTTCAAGTTTTTTCTCTACAGGGCACGCCTTAACCTATATACATCATTATTTAAACCTGCATATAATTCTAATATATTAATTTAAAAAAAAAAAACTTAAAGAACTTGCTTTGCTCTCTTGTTGCAATGAGCTACCATCATGCTCACTTCACTAAGTTGTTTTCCTTCAAATTCTATGCATCAGTTTATTTAAAAAAAAACTAGGAATCATGAGATATACAAATTATGAATTGTTTTTTACAAAATAATATTTCTATATGTATAATAAAATAGAATGAACGAGTGAAGTAATCATTTTTATATGCATCGATATATGATGATCGTTTTGTTATGAAATTGAAAACATTTTGTTTATAAATTTTTATATTCACACAGTTCTCTATAAAGTAATAGAAGCACCAATCCCTCATTATCGTTTATTGTGCACTGTCGAACTCGTGAACAAATTTAAAACATGAAAATTTTGATATTAAAAACAATGTTATTTACATTTTAAACTTGGTGGTGATGTTGACGGGAACATGCACATTGGAACAATATTTCTATATGGTGCACACTGCTAACCATGACAATGTTTTTTTTAAAGAAAATTGATAGTGATAGGTTTTGGGATCTAATGTAATGAGTGGTCCCATTACAATGGATACCAAACTCCCAATATACAATTAATTAAATCCTATAGAAATGATCAGTATGATCCTTTTCATTTCTTTACAATTCCTGACATTACAATGGGTACCAAAGGCCCAATATACAAGTAAAGAAACTCTATAGTGAGTTCATTTCCCTCATAAAATCTAGATCAGTGGTATCAAATCAGTATACTCCTTGTCATTTATTAGCACATGTCCTCGACGAAGTCAAGGTATAGATAGTTGTGTCTCGAGCTATTTTTTCTTGAGAAAAACCTCTCTTTCCAGCCAAAGTAACCTCGCATGGTGGAAAAAAAAGAGACGACGGAGAAAGAGATCATATCAAGTTGTTTCTTGTGGAATCTCTCACGTAATAGAGGAACAAGATGACGGATAATTTTTTGCAAGTCCTTTGACTTATACTAACAACAATAGATGCATATTTGTCAAGTGACAACTTTCGAGGGGTTGCCCCCTTCAATGTACAGGTTAATTTTGATATTCCCATATATGAATGTCATATTGATGTTGATGCTTTACAAAAGTGCTTAAATATACTAGAAGGTTTTTTCTTTGTCCATAATTTTTACAATAAGAAAAATATCACCTTTGCACTCCTTCAGGTCATCCTTTATGTCAAAAATTTGTGGGAGAATTACTCTGAGAAAAATCTACAGAGAAGTTTGGAATATTTGGGGTTGATCCCACTTGGAAATATTTTATGTATGTCATCAAGGAACAATATTACCCTATTGAAAAATATGATGACCAATACATGACATGGAACTCACTACATCAAGAGAGGGACCAATAAATGTCGGAGGTCACAAATTACTTCCATACCTTGTGCACCAAGATTGGTATTAGAGACCTCGAACGACATATGGTTCTAAAATACCATGGAGGTCTACATAGGTACATCCAAATAGAAATGGTATTTTTGGAGAACTCGTCACTGGGAGCCACTTATCAATAAATTGTCAAAATCGATTTGAAATTTAAGAAGCATAATAAGAGGTAGTTCAACTCTACAAATCTGCAACAGTCGAAGTACAGTAAATGTGTCCTTAATGCAAAAAAAAACCAATCTGAAGAAAACCATTCCAAGCTATAGGAAAATAAGGGTAACTAGAGGATGAATGGGAACACTTGAAGTGGCGTGACTTCCAAAAAATACCTTGGCACAACATCAACGAATTTTACTCTAAATATTCACTAGTGGTTGAGCTAAAAGAAAAAGAATTGAACCCTAACTCAGACTTTGATTTAGAAAACAATAAAAGGAAATAGGTCATTGATGCAAAACCCAATACTACCATCGCAACCACAACAATTCAACCAAAAGAACCAAAGGAGCCTAAGTAGGGGGAGTGCATATTCCATTCACAGATGTGGGTGAAGGGGACCCCAGTGCATTTCATTGTTGATAGCGGAAACCAAAAGAACATAATATCAACAAAGGTCGTCAAGCAGTTGGATTTGTTGACAACACCAGACTCACAACCATACAACGTTGGGTGAATTCACCTGGGATGATATCTTCACATCAGATAGCAGTGCCACATGTCCCACGGCATCAATCCCTTCAATGATGAGGTACTGTGTGATGTTTCCCCACTAGAAGTTTGTGTTGTTCTTTTAGGCCAACTGTATCTATGAAAACGTCATGTTTTTTATGAGTCTCGACCCTATAGTGTCATTATTACTCTAGGGGGTCATAATTATAGGGTACTAGAAGTAGTTTTGACTACTATAGAAAAAACAAAAGCCCCCAAAAGTGATATCTCATACCACAAAGTTTAGCCTCTTCACGATCCATTCAGAATATTAATAGAATGAAATTGTAACCACTACAGCCTTGACCCAAGGCCCTTCTATCCAACAAAAACAAGTCGACAAGATTATAGAATAGCATAAAGATATTCTTGATTCACCTACATGGGTCCCTACACACTACCTATTTAATCAAATATATAAAACATTCATTCACAGATCTATTGGCCACAACCCCTTTCAGGCGTGCTTGGTGTTCCCACCATTATCCCCCACTGATATAGCTCTTTTTGTTACATATTCACCGTGAGAGTCCTCCTACACTCATACCAAAGTAAATCATGCAACTATATTGGTTAAATGGATCCAACCCATCCAACAATAGGTTCATGACATCCCTCAATAAGCTAATTCCATGTACAAGTGGGACATCCTCTTCAACAAGGCATGTGACTAACCAAGGTTTAGACTCAACAAAAGGTTTCCCATATCCCATGGGAATTTGATGCAATGGGTACCATTGTGTCATAAGGGGGGTGGAATTGTGTAGGTGGATATTGGTGGCCAACCACCTATTCCACTAGCTCAAAACACATTTTTCCACCTTCGTAGTTATTCTATCATTTTTAGGGTCCTGAACTTCTAGGGTCATTTTAATGCCCTAAACAACATTTTTTTGGCCTAGAAGAGCCCAATTGATAGTCAAATTATCTTGGCTAGGCCATTTGGAATCTGTACTTCACGATTAAATATTTTTGATGAGTTATCAAGTGCCCCAAAGGGAGATCATATGAAAAAATTATTCCCTTATGAAATTGACGTATCAACTACCCTTATCAGGGCCCACACACCTTATGGTGTTTTATCTTCTGGGGTTAGGGTTTTAAATGTTTAAGATTTTCTCATTTATTCTTTATGTTAAAAAGGACTCTGGAGCCTCATTGTAAACATATTATTTTGAATATGCATAGCCATCACATCTCTTCTTAGAGATAATCTACCACCATTCTAGCGAGTTCAATTCAATATGTATTTATAGTTCTTGTACATTTCATTCATTAATATAAATTGTGCATTATTGTATCTTTGTGTTTCTATCATATTTTTTTATTTCATTTCATTCCATCATAAAATACAGATCAAAAACCCTATCCCTAGATGGCTATGAGACGATGTTAAAATCGGGTCGCTGGGAGAAGAAGGGGTTCCATTATTTTGCATTGCATCTTGTTCCATAGCTAAGAATAACAATTGAGAGTGGTATTTTTTTGAACATAATAGTGGAGGATATATTATGTACAATTTCAAAGGAAACTCCACATAGAGTTCCTCTTTCGTTTTAATTGCATTTGAAGAAAAGAGAGCTAAGTGACCTCACATTCTATTTGGGTTTTCTCTTGTATTGGGTTTACTAGGTCGTATCTTGTCTTTATTTTTGAATGGTGTGTGATTCATTATTTATGCTCTCTATTTTTCACATTTAATCTATTTCATACATTTAAGTAGAAAAAAAAACAGTAACTAAATAATACATGATATCTAAGGAAACTAACCTTCATAATAAATTTTTCAGTAATTTTATTAGATATCTTGTAATGTATTGTCTAGTCGAATATCCATGGAAATTTACAAATCATATTGGTATCGAAGTGGGTTTTCTTGGGGTATTTTTTGAAACTTGCAGGGATCTAGGAATCAGTTTTAAAATAAAGTCACAGACCCCTAGCCATGGCCAATGTGTCTATTCATAACAACCATCAAGATCTAGCAGAAGAGATATTTGTGAGGTTGGAGAACAAGTCACTAAAGTATCTCATAATATGTACCTCCTCATGGAATCTCTATCAAGCAATTTTGTATCGATTAGAGAGGTTGGTAGCTCTAACTTTGAGATCAGATCATAAGGGAAATCATGTGATAATGAAGACCGAAAAAATAAGTTAAGGAAAGATCCTGAAAAATAGAAGTTGAGTTCCAGTACCATAAACCCTTCACAATATTTATTCAATATGGAAGCAAAGTGGACATAAATCCATATGAAGGTGATATCGATGCATTAAAATTGAACCATTGGTTGTAGAAACTAGACATTTATTTCAATCTTCACCATATAGATGAAGAACAAAAGATATAATTTTCCAAACTTAAGTTAGAGGTCCATGTGTTAACTTGGTGGGAAATCCATATGGAAACACTTAGGTTCGAGGGTCATCCTCTAGTAACTAGGTGCGAGTACCTCAAAACCCTCATCAAGTCTCAATTCTACCCTATCGGGTATATGGAGTGCTAATGAATCAAGTGACACTACTTCAGGTAGAGGCAAGGGTAGAGTGTACAAGCGTATACAACTAAGTTCAAAAGGATGAGCATTATGATGGGTATTTCTACCAAGAACCCATATGTAATTATCAAGTATATAGGGGGTGTACATATCCTTATAAAAAATAAAGTGATTCTTTTCAAGCAAAGGACAATGCATGAGACATGTGTACAAGGACACTATTTGGAAAAAATAAGCCACAAGAAAGCGAAACCAATCGCTTCTAGGAAGAAAGAGAATCCAGACACTTCCATAGAGGGGAATAAAAAGTGGAAAGGGGGAAATGATAATAAAACAATGACCATTGAAAATCAATGCAAGGATCCCAATAGCCATTGCAAATATTGCAATATTGATGGTCAGACTAAGGAAAAGTGTTAGAAACTACATCTAGAGTTGAACTCAAAGAACCATAATAAGGAAGAAAATAAAAATAATCTTCTAGCCATAGATTCAAGAAATCAGGTTGAAAGAAGCTTCGATGTGGATGAGAATATTTTCTATACATTCATGAAAAAGAAGGTGAATCTAAGTATCATTAATCATCAAGACGAGAAGTAGATGACCAAACTCATCCAAATCAATATCCAGGTCAAGAAGACCAAGGTAGATGCTCTATTTGACTTTGGTTCATAGGATAATCTCATAGCATCGGATTTGGTCAGAAATATTGGATTGGTGGTTCATGATAAACCTATCCCCTATCCATTGGATTGGGTAAACAAGGATACAAAGATAAAGATAACAAAATAGTTTAAAATTAAATTTGTGGTAAGTATTGATTTTATTGATGAAGTGGAATTGGACTTAGTACCCCTTGACGTATGTGGAGTAGTTTTTGGAAGCCCCTAGATGTATACGAGGGATGTAATATTTATGTCGAGATCCAACTAGTACCAACTAATCAATGGTGGGAGGTCCTAAATCATCAACTTGCATAAAGGAAAGTGAAATAGCTCATTGGTAAGTGTTAACTAAGCCAAGAAATTGATTAGTTCAAGTAGTAATGTTTTACTTTTATTAAGAGAAAATAAAACCGAGAATGAGTCGATAAGAGAAAATTCATCCCTAGAGGGGTGTACTAAGAAGAAGAAAAATAATTTGGAGGATTTTATACAATCATATAGAGGAGTGTTCCATTATCCTAGAGGGATACCACCCAAGAGGGAAGTGGAGCACATAATATAGTTGTTTCTAGACTTCCCATTTCCATATGTTGTGTTGTATATATAGTTTGTTATAGAAGAAAATGACATGAAGAAGTAGTTGCAACAATTGTTGGAGCATGGTGTGATTCGACCAAGAACCTAGCCTTGTGGGTCACCTATCATAATTGTACCAAAGAAGGATGGGAAAAGAAAATGTGTATCGACTATATAGAATTGAACAAGATTACACTACAAAATTGGTATCCTCTTCCTAGGATTGATGATCTATTAGATCAGTTGCAGCATGAAAAATATTTCACCAAGTTGGATCTTAAATCAGAATACCACTAGGTATGCATCAAAGAAGAAGACACCAGGAATATTGCCTCTAAGAAAAGGAAACACTTGCATGAATGGTTGGCCATGCCATTTGGTTTATTCAATGAACCAACTACATTTATGAGACTGATGAATGACGTACTACAACCATATCTAGACTCATTTTTATTTTATTTTATTTGGATAATATAATGGTTTTTATTGCTACCTTGGAGGAGCACATCTCACATATCATGTAGGTATTAGAGACTCTAATTAAGTACCAATATTTGGCTAACCTCAACAAATGTGAGTTTTCTAATCAATCCTTAGTGTATTTGGGGTATGTGATCAATGGATGGGAGCATAAGATAGATCTCATAAAGATAGATGTCATCATGAAATGGCCGATTCCTATAAATGTCAATGAATTTAGGAGTTTCTTTGGGGAAGTAGAGTACTTGCAGAATTTCATAGCTTCATTTTCAACAGTACTTGTACCACTCCACATGATAACAACAAGTGGTAAGATTTTCAAGTGGGGGAAGAATCAACATAGGGATTTCAATGAGTTGAAAACAATTATGAGTAAAGCACCAATTCTCACATTACCAAACTTGAAAAATCATTTCAATGTGGACACACATGAAAATGGGTATGCCATGGGGGTGGTTTTGATGCAAGGAGGAAGGATTGTATACTATCATTATAAAATATTTCATGGTGCAGTTCTCAACTACCCTACCTAAGACAATGAAATCTATGAAATTGTTCAAGATATCAAGAACTGGAAGAACTCTCTAATGGGAAAGGAGACCATCATCCACACATATCACCATCCTCTATAGTATTTGCAAGCCTAGATTAAGATAAAACAAGCTATACATTACAAGTGGATGGGGGTTTTATAACAATTTCATCTAGTCATCTAGTATAAGAAGGGCAAGACAAACATTTTGGAAGACATGATTTCAATCCCACTAACGTCCAATATTACAACTTTGTGAACTCTGACGCACATGGAAAATTTTACCTACGAGGAATACAAAGAGGCATAAACAAATTATGACGACTTAAAGGAGATGTTTCAATACTATAAGGAAAAATTAATGTAGAATAAGGTGAGAGGAAGGATAACTATCATTTCCAAAATGGGTTATTCTACAAGCTCAACAAGATTTATGTCTCGAAATGTAAATGACTGTAGCTTATCAGAGAGGCTCACACATCCAAGTTTTCGATACATTTTGGTTTTGGGTAGACAATTGTCAACTTACGTAGGTATTTGTACTGGTCCAAAATGCAAGAAGATGTAGAATGATATATTAGAATATGTATAATTTGTTATACCTGCAAGCCAAATAATAGGTAGCAAGTTATATACCATCCCTTCCTGTAACCAGTCATTGTTGGGAAATCATTTACATGAATTTGTTGGGAGGTCTACCAACAACTAGAACGGGACATGCTATATATTTTTGATAGTTGATAGGTTTAAAAAGATGTGCATTCTCATGCCTTGTAAAAATACCATCAAAAAACAAGAAGCAACAAACATGTTCTTTGAATAAGCCTGGGTTCACTTTGGAATACCAAGGAGCATCATCTCAGACAAGGATACCATATTTATCGATACATTATGGACTAAGTTATGGGAGAATATAGACACTAAGTTGAAGATATGTACAATATTCCATCCACAGATAGATGGGAAAAGAATAGTAGTCAACGAGACTTTGGTGTATTTTTTGATGGGTTACAATCAACATAAGCCAAAGATCTGGGATGAAAATATGATCTACATATAACACTCTTATAATAGATCAATCCACACTTCTACTAGTACGTCACCTTCTGAAACTTGCTTTGGATATTTTCCACCTTCACCCTTGGATGTTATATATGGAAAACATGGAGTAGTGAGTAAGGAACTCATAGAATATGAAGTGAGAGTAGAATTGTGTTGGCAGCCATTTCACATTTTCCATTGTCTTATAAGCTGCCTACGCCAATGTTTTGCAAACATCGATTTTTCTTCGCAACTTTCAAATAAACGACATTTTCATTTTTTGCGACATTTGCTCCTTTACCTTCGTTTTGTTTTCATGACTGTAATCGTGAAAACTTCGTCTTTCAAAGTCACATTAAAATCACTATTTGAACTGTCCTCATCTCTTTTGTAGATATGCCTATTGCGCTTACCTTTTATTTATCATTATACGGTTGGCAAGATCCTTTGATCGGTACTCATGCTTCTTTTGATTGTGTGATTTGGTTTCATTAAGTTTGCAATGCATTGGCATTTGGATTTGCTTTTTATTTGATCTACTGGATCATTGGTTTCATGAAAATATATCGATGTTATGATTAAACCCTTGATATATTTCATTTGGTATGACACCTAGTTTCAAACACATTCACACATTGGTTAAACTATTGATATGAGCTGATACATTGGCGCATGGTTAAACATTTGGTTTTGGTTTCAAATCGAATTTTGATGGTTTAAAACTATGGCACGACGTTGATTACGCGTGTTTATTTATACACTTACCATTGTTTCATTGGTTAGCCAAGTGACATGAGTGTTGAATTATGCTATGATGGGTAGAACAACTACAAGCTGGCGGTGGTACTTTTGGCAATAACTATTATGCATGGCAGAGATAAACTCCACCACCTTCGCATGATGGCATTTATGCCTATCCTTTTTCCCATTCACCTCTGTTATCTCGGGTAACCTTCGTGCACTCTGCTCCTATGTATGCTATGACCCAAACCATGGACTTACCGTGAGCTCGGCTCCATGGCACCTGTCGTGCAGATCGAGCCAAATGGCAACCAAGCCTTGCTATTATTTGACAATGCCTGTAAAGACTTGGACGACAACGGATGGCTCACCTTTGTACAATGATTCGAGGGTTTTAATCTAGTTGTGGCACAACAGTTCGCCTTAACGTTTGATGGTTGTAGAGCCAAGGTGGGCGACATCCAGTTGGAAATAAATGAGGAATTTATCAGTTCTGCTACAGGGTTACCTACCACAGGCCAACGTTGGTTCAAAAATTTGAAAGTGGAAGAGGTTCCATGGCCACTTCTGTTCGTTTCGCGCAAAGTCACAACTTGTGACAGAGGTATGCCCATATCTATGCTAAAACCTCGATGGCATGACCTTTTCATAATAATTAAGCAGTTTATGACCTATGAAGGTCGATATGGACTCATGTTTCTCTACCATCTGCGTTTTCTAATGAATTTTATGGGATACCCGTTGAATATGCCCTTTTTCTTTCAGCATAGCCTATATAAAATGTCGAAAAGGTTTAAAAGGAAGAAGGATGACAGTAGCCTGTTCCACTATGGGCTTATTAAACTTATCATTGTTTATCACTTGAGTTCACACGGTGATAGCTGGAGAGCTTTCATCGCTCGAAATGGTTTTGATGATACAGACCCTGTCCAGGTTGACAAACCTGTGGTAAATGAAACCAAGGCCGAGCTGCCTATGCCCTTCCATGCCCTATTGCCTCCTCCTAAACCCTCGACCGACCCTGATGTTGACTTACCTGACGCTATGACTGAGAAGGATGAGACTATCAAACGACCTGTGGGCAAAAAGGCCAAGGCAAACCCTACGACTTATGCCAAGGGTAAAAAGAACACTCGAATGATTTCAAGAATGGCCAGGAATAAGCCTAAACCCTCGGTTGAGAAGAAACCTATAATCCTTAGTGAGGATTCGGACTCTGACATAGAACATTTCCTAGCCAGCGACTATCCTTACTCACAAGGGTTATGCCCCGAGCCACCTTTCGATTTTGTGTCAAATCTTCCCCCTTGCCTAAGGAATGATCCCAGTTACCCAAGGATTAAACTGCCTAACAAAACCCCCAGCAATGTGATCAAACCCCCACCTGCTCTTTTGAACCCCTCACAGCCGTCTTGTGACCAGTGTGATTTATGGTTGGAACGATACTACATCGATGTCCCCATACTTCAATCAAAAATTCAATTGTGGGAAAATCATGTTGCTGTATTGACCAGTCAAAGAGAAAAACTCCAAGCAACTGATAAGAAGCAGAGGACAACTAGCTGCATCATTTTCAAAAATGTTGAATCAGCCACAGCTGTTATCAACTCCGATTTGTCGTAACCAAGCCATGTGCTCGCTATACAGGTATGGATTTTGATATCGTTTTAATTTTGTCAATAATCAAGATTAATATAGTGATTGGAATTTGGTCTTCGAATAAGCTCTGTTTATATTTTGAAATGACTCTGTCATAATATGTCTATCCTATATATTTTTCTCTTTGCTAAAAATAAATGGAATTTCATTGATCATTCCCAGTTTAGACATTGATAGATTTTTATCGGATTTGAGTGGTTTTCGTTTGGATTTGATTTGTTTGTTTGACTAATTCAGTTAACGAAACTGATGGTTTGCTCTTAATTGAATTCATTTGAATCTACTCCAAAATGGAATTTTTTTATGCTAGATTTAGAATACGATCATGATTAGATTTGATTTCGTTATGGTTCATATGCTGTGATTGGAAAGCGATTTCAATAAGTTTGATTGTTACGATCTTCTGATATGTCATGTAATCTTCTCAAAACAGGAATACAACTCTGTTCGGTTTCAATTTGGGAAGAACTACTCTGTTTCGTATGAAAACAATGCTCTCAGTTAAGCCTGTGTAAACGCCCCGAATCATGGAATGGTTTTGATTCGTAGTGACTATGTTAAAACCTTTTCTGTTCGATTCACTTCTATTCTGATTGGATTATGAGTTGGCAAGATTGTTTTATGAGCTGGACTCATATTTTAATTGCTTCTCTGTTTGATTCGAAAAACAAATTGATCAACATTCGTTATTCTTGTCAAATCCGATTATAATTCATTGCCAAATGAACGATTTTGACCAAAGTCAATCGATCTTGATTGATTTGCAATAACAAATTATGAATTTTATTACCAATCAATCGACCCTTCTATGATTTTATTTGAAGTGATTTTCGCGCCAGTTTGAGTTGACCTACTCGTGGCATGAATTGTTTGCTATGATTATACAGTTATAACGATTTGATAACGATCTTGTTTGGATTCGATCGTATCCCTTGCTGATAAGATAACATAACAATTGCATGCGATTTATTTTGATTGTGTCAGTTCCAAATTGATATCAAACGATTATGGTTTTATTCATTCGATTTTGTGGTGACACAAGAAACAGAGTACGCCTATCTCTGTAGGCATTAATTGATTTGGATCCTGTTTATTTTTTAATGGTATAACAACTTCAAATTGAATGATTCATTTTCAAATAGCTATTGGATGATAATTGAATTTGATTTTTTTTTAAAAAGATTTTGATACTGATTTTGTGTCTTATTTAGACCATCTACAGAATCGCAAGATTCTGTAGCTAGTCTATAGGATTAGATTTTTATCATTTTGTTAATAAAGAATCCTTCTAACTGGTTCATTTTTGTCCCTTTGCAGGCAAATTCGAATTGCATGGGACTTGCTGGACAGGCTAGGAGAATATTTGTATCTTTTAGTTTTATTGAAGTTTCCAAGTTTAGTTAAACTTGGGATATCTTCCCAGATTTTCTGTAAATAGTTTGATAACTTCTACAGGGAGGTTTTACCCTGTAGAAGCTCTTTAAATACTTATTATTTTTATAATAAGGATCATCCTCACTTGTGGGAGAACCAGGCCATGGATTTTTAATACAAACTGAGACAGAAGTTGATTTTTTGGTACAACTTTCGCTTTCATAATATGAATCTTTTGTTTCATGTTTATGTTTATCAATTTGCATTTGATTAGTGACTACTTTAGCTATCATAGTCTTTTGCAGAATGATATGAATTAATTAATGTGATCCATGTATGATTTATTTCATTAATATAAAATACAACAATTACTTGATTCAGTTAATGAATGACAGATTTCTCTTCTTCATAAATTGAATTACTTTGTATAAGTCTTTGCATACGGGTTTATATAATTGTGGATATTTATAAATCATATGATTGTTGTGATTTTTATGTCTTGTTTGTCCTGTAAACATACTTGAAGAGCACTTCAGCTATCATTTACGAGAAGATCCTGGATTATTCAGTGCGGGTTTCCTCCCTTCGATCAGCTAAAACAACCATAATACACAGGACAAATCTGGAGCATTTCTCCAGGTCAGTTTGTGATTTATTTTTGTTAGTTTGTTTAGTATAATTTAATTAGTTTAATTAGATATATGTTTAGATAGATGTTTAATTAAAATTAGTATATTAGTAGTAGTCTAGTTAGTTATGTTTTTGTTTTATTTCCTGTTCATAAAAATGTAAAATTAACAGAAATATGTTTCTCTGCCTCACGATAGAATGCAAATGAGTTTTTCAGGTTTTATTCAAATCTGTAAATTGTAGATATTGTACATTTTGTGAATAAGTTATATTGTCGTTAGTAGTTAGATAGTTAATTAGTTAGAATTAGTATAGTATTAGTTAGTAGTTTGTATATATAGCATAGTTAGATTAGTTAGTGTGTTCAATAGTTAGTTTTAATTAGATTAGTTTATTAGTTTGTTTTATTTTTTTTAGTTAGATTAGTTTAGTTTTTTTTAATTGTTATTTTTAGTTAGATTAGTTATTATAGATTAGTTTTCTTTTTGTTTTCTTAGGACCTTAGATCGTCTAATGGAGCCGCTAAACCCGTCAGGGTGGTTCATTCCAAACGGCTTGGGTTATTAGACAACCCCGGACCGGTTCCACTCTCTCAGTTGACGAACGGTCAATTTCGCCCGTCAACAAATGGCGCTAGAAGGAGGGCTTGAATTTAATTAATGGCACGAGGCGGTCGCAAGACTCCTCCACCACCTAATTTCTCACCTATAGTGACTAGAATCCATTCAAATGATAATACTCCCCTTCAAACAACAACTACTTCAAACGACGATCCATATATCACAGTTGAGCCAACAACCCCTAATCCTACAGGTGGTGACATACAAGAGATTGTTCGTCAATCTCTTATTAAAAAACATAGTGCCTTAGCCTGTTTAAGGCAACCTAACCATCCATGGAGCCAACCTTTGGATTTATCTGATATCAGAGAACAATTAGGAGGTACTGATCCTACTGTGAATCCTTCAGATCCAATCTTAAATCCTGTTGGAGGAGGATTTGGGATACCCCCTTCACCACCTCTATCATCTCCTTCCTCTTCTGGAGGATATTCCTCTAACGAAGGCAATTCCTCTTCTCAGCCTTCCATACCCACTACCAAAATGGAAAATCAGAAAAACCCTGCTAGACCGTGGCTTGACCAGGATGCCGTAGTTGTACCTGGAGCTCAGCATCCTTTACCTAAACACCCAGAGAAGTGGCTTCCCAAGTTTGATCCTGATTCAAAACAGATCGCTGAAGATCACATTAAAAAATTTATGTTATCCATAACACTCTGCAATGTCGAACATGAAGATGTTGTCTGTAGGTTGTTCACGTATACTTTCGAGGGTAATGCATCCACATGGTACTTTTCCCAGCAACCCCATACCATTGTGTCTTGGGAAAAGTTTGAGTCATGCTTTTTGGAAAAATTCTGAGACGGTAAACCTCCGGAAGTCCTAGTCATGGATCTTTCTAGCTTAAGAATGAACCCAAAAGAAAAAACTAAAGACTTTAATCAATGATTCTTAACACTTGAAAACCGAATCCCTATAGATTCCATGCCTACTGAGAGTCTTATAATAACATACTACACTAAACCTTTGCATCAAAGTATAGCTATTTGGGTTAAACGATCTAAGAAAGCCACATTGTTAGAAGCCTTCAAGGAGGCCAACCAGATTGAAAAAGACATACTTAGTCTTAAAGATTCTACTAGCAACGAAACTGAGACTAGTTCTTCTTCCAAAAAGAAGATCGAAATCCTCTCTAGACCCACTCAAAGTAAAACACAACCTGAAAACTCTGATTTAGAAAACTTAACCAAAGTTGTTCAAAAACTGTCAAATCAAGTTATAGACTTAAAGAGGTCAACTGAAGAAGCTTCCTCGAGCAAAGGACCTTACAAGCCCCCATTCCGGAGGCCTTTTCCTACCAACCGACCTAATCCAACCACCGAAGGTCTAAATCTAGAAAGTTTGCAATGTGCCCTTCAAACAATTCTAGAAGCCCAAGATAACTTGATGCCTCCAGAGATTCTTGAGGAGGTATTTGAACAAGGGACAGTCCAAGGAGAAGAGCCTTCTCCAAACATTTTTGGACACTTCTCGGATAGCATCTTCCAAGCTAACTTCGAGACAGTACATCCCTATAATACTAGGAGTAAGACAACAAACAAACCTTCTTCCGAAAACACTACAACTCCGCCTCCAAAGTAGTCTAAAGCAGCTGAGATTAAACAGAGTAATGTGAACCCCAACTTAGATTATGATGTTGTTCAAGATCTTAAAAAGTTAAGGGAAAACATTTCTATTTATGAGTTATTGAAATTTCCATTTCTGCTTCAAAAAATGTTACAAAATATCACGGAGAATGGAAAAAAGGGTAATTCTAATGGTAACAAGGTTATGCAAAACAAAGTTCCCCAGAAGACTTCCACTAAAAACAATCTTGATCCTCTAGATAAAGGAAGCCTTCTTGTAAGTACTGTAAATAATGTAAATAATGTAGATAAAGTAGCTTTAGAAACTGCAAGTAAAAAGCCACAAGCTACTACTTTTAGTACTCGCAAAAATGTACCTCCATTTTTGTTAACTTTCGAGATCTTTAATAGAAACGTGCACAATTGTATGGTAGACTCAGGAGCCTCATCCAATGTGATGCCTCGGTCTATTTGCCAAAAGATTAACGCTGAAGTTGAACCCTCGACTTTAAAAATCATACAACTTGATCGGACAAATGTTAAATTTATAGGCGAACTTAAGAATGTGATTATTAGATTATCGTTTAACCCCAAAGTTCATCAAGTTATTGATATAATTGTTTCATATATTCCAGAAGTGTATGGTCTATTTTTAAGCAGGGACTGGTCAGAGCAGCTACATGGTTATTTTGCAACAGATTGGTTGTATCTATGGCTTCCAGAGAACGACAAGCCTAATAAAATCAAAGTAAATCGTGAGCGCTACCTTAAGTTCACGGTCACAGATTTGAACGATCCCAACGAACCATTTACACCTTCTACCGATTCACCCGAAGTACAAGGGATGGACACCTTCTTCGGAAATTTCATGGTTGAGGCTTCACCTATCACCAATCCAGAACAACAGTCTGAGATTGTAGCATATATGCAGTCAACAGTTTCCACGCAACGATCTCATGCACCCGATGGAAACCAAATTTGGTCTTTGTATTTCGACGGGTCAAAGTCCAAAGAAGGAGCTGGAGCAGGCTGCATCATTATCGATCTAGCAGGTAACAAAACATTGATAGCATGTAGGTTGGAATTTGAATGTACTAACAATACTGCAGAATATGAGGCTTTACTGCAAGGTCTCAAAAAAGCTTCGGATATGAACATTCAAAATTTAACCTTCTTTGGTGACTTTAAAATAGCGGTTAGACAGGTAAGAGACTCTATCCACTATCTGTCTCCCTATCTCAAAAGCTACCAATCTAAGGTATAGAATTTAATGAATAAATTTTATGCTTTCAATATAAATTATATTCCTAGATTGAATAACTCTGAAGCAGATTTATTAGCTAATGTAGCTTCTAAACTTCTTCCTGCAGAAGGCTTGTCCCTGGATGCATTCTCCATTGAGCTGTTGTTTCGGCCATCCGTTCCCGACAACATCATGAACTGGAGAGTATTTGACGATGATCAACAGATTATTAACTTTCTGCATATGGAAGAAACTTTTCAAGGCGCGGTGATAGACAAACATACTCACAACGACAATTTGCGTGATTTCACGGTAATACTAGATCCGAGAACTCCTGAATCTTCGTCGGATATGGTAAACTCGATCCCTAAATCTGTAGTTAGATTATAGAATTTTTATGATCTCCAAGATAAATTTAAAAATACGGTCAATTGTAAAACCAATAGTTCCTCTTTATCTTATGAAAAATGAACTTAGGAACTAATGGAAATCCTGAGTGCATCAATCTAGGGTTGGGATGTTCTCAACAAGAAAAATCCACATTTATTAAATTGTTCAAAGAATTTAAAGATTTCTTCACATGGACGTATGATGACCTTAGAACATTTGACCCAAATATCATACAACATGTCATATTGATGAAGCCCCAAACCTTACCCTTTCAACAAAAATTGAGGAAAATGCATCCCAAACTTGAACCGACCGTTCAAAAAGAAATGAATAAGCTCCTAAATGCTAAGATAATTTTTCCTGTTAGGCACACTCAATGGGTTTCTAACCTTGTCCCAGTCCAAAAGAAAAATGGGGAAATTCGACTCTGCGTCGATTTTCGAAACCTTAATAGAGGGTCTCATAACGACAACTATCATGTCCCACCCATGGAACAAATCCTTCAACAGGTATCTGGTTCTGAGAGGTTATCCTTACTGGATGGTTTCTCTGGATACAACCAAGTCCTGATGTCTCCGCCAGACCAACTTAAAACTAACTTCCGTACTCCTTGGGGTACTTATGCTTATCGTAAAATGCCCTTTGGATTGATTAATGTTGGCGCCACTTTTCCGAGAGAAATGGGCATTTCTTTCTGAGGCCTGATCAATCAATCCGTCATAGTTTACTTAGATTATGTGACTGTATTTTCTAAAAAAAAAACGATCATCTAGCTCCCTTACGAGTCGTTCTATTGCGATGTCGTAAATACGACATCTCTTTAAATCCGAAAAAATCCATCTTTGCTGTAGAACAGGGTAAACTCTTAGGATTCATTGTGTCTAGTGAAGGGATGATTATTGACCCTGAAAGGACTCAGGTCATCGAAAAACTCCCCCCTCCTACATCCAAAAAATCTATGTAGTCTTTCTTAGGCCAGATTAACTTTGTGAGAAGATTTGTCCCCAGCTTTTCTGAAATGGTCAAACCCTTGCACAACTTGATTAAGAATGACACCCAATATCACTGGGGATCCCTGGAAAAACAATCTTTTAATGAAATAAATAAAGCCATAATAGACACCCCATCTCTCATGAGCCCCGATTTTTCTCAAGACTTTACACTCTACACTTTTGCTTCTGACCATTCCTATGCCGCCATCCTAACCCAAAAGAATGCCGAGAAAAATGAAGTACCCATCGCTTTTATGAGCTCTTCTTTCAAAGGTGATGAACTTAATTACCCAGCGGTAGATCGGCAAGAATACGCTGTTTTCAAAGAAGTTAAACACTTCCGGTCCTATCTTTTGAAGTCAAGGACAAAAATCATTGTCCCCTACCCAGCCGTGAGGAACCTGTTAGTGCAGAAGGAACTAGGAGAGAAGAGAGCCAACTGGTTCACCTCCTTGCAGGAGTATGACTTAGAAATTAACCCAACTCAGAGAGTGAGAGGCCAAGGGTTATGCAAGTTAGTTGTTGATTCAGCAACAGGGAAGCAAGAAGAAAGTGATACATCAAACCTAGGACAAAGCGATCAAAGTCTAATATGTTGCACACAAAACTCTGTCAGTCCCTGGTATGACGATATAAGATTTTGTCTTGAACATGGGTCAGCCCCCCGTCACCTAGATCCCGCTAAAATAAGAGCGTTGAGATTAAATTCCGCCTCCTTTCATCTGGTTAATGGTATCCTGTTTCGTCAAAGTTTTGACGGCGTACTGATGCGCTGTCTTGAAAAAGACGAAGAAGAAAAAGTCCTACTCGAGTTGCATGCAGGAGAAGTTGGTGGTCATTTTGGTGGTGACACCATTGCCCATAAAGTTTTAAGAGCCGGTTATTACTGACCCACGCTTTTTAGAGATGCCCATGCCTTGTGTCATAAATGTATCATTTGTTATAAAGCATCCGGGCGGTTACAAAAACCATCCTTTCCTTTGCATCCTGTTTCAGTAGATTCTCCTTTTCAGCAGTGGGGCCTTGATATCATCGGTCCAATACACCCCCCGTCCTCACAACAGCACAATTTTATTGTGACAGTAACAGATTACTTTACCCGATTGCCTGATGCTGTTACGTTAATAACAGTAAACACCAGTCAGGTAATTTCATTTCTAAAATCGAATACTATCACTCGTTTCGGTATCCCGGACTTTTTAGCTTTCGATAGCGCTTCTTATTTTTCCTCTCTTGATATGAGCGAGTTGTCTTTGGAGAAAGGAATCAAGCTGAAGTATTATGCTAGCTATTACCCCCAGGGAAACGGATTGGCAGAATCCACCAACAAGAACTTAATTAAAATCATCAAGAGAACGGTGGTTGAAAATCACAAGAATTGGCACAATGCACTATTAAACGCGTTGTGGGCTAATAGGGTAACACCACAAGTTGTTGTAGGTAACTCCCCCTTTTTTCTCGTTTATGGCAGAGAAGCAATTCTACCACCTCACATTCTTCTTCCTTCACTTCAGCTATCACAGAAAGTCCAAGAAGAAGATTGTCCCCCTCTAGAAAACCAAATTAACGCTTTGATGAAGTTAGAAGAAGTAAGAGCCCAGGCTAAACGTAAGTTAGATCAGCATCAACAATTGGTTAAAAGCTGGTTCGATTCTAACTCTGCTTCTGATAAGAATTTTGAAGTAGGTGACTTCGTCCTAAAGTGGGACAAACCGCATGAGGGAAAGGGAGAGCAAACAAAATTTCAAAACCTATGGCTTGGGTCGTTTTTAATTGCTGAAAAGTTGGGTCCCAGTTCTTTTCAATTGCAGAATCTTGAAGGGAAGCTTGACACCTATCCGGTGAATGGCCAAGCCATGAAAAGATACTTTGCTTGACAACAACCTTTGTATATTATGTACATTTTTTGCTTTTTTTTGCTTTCTCGTTTTCTTTTGTTTTTTATTTTTCTTTGAATTTATCAGTTTGTGTTTTTGAAAAATACACATATCTGTACTCTGATCTTTTCAGACAAAGACGATAGAAAATTCTTTCGCTGAAATAACTTCTGAGAAATTTGTACAAACATCAATAGTTTATTACTGAAGTTTATATCTGTGTTGGAAAAATCTGTTGTTTGAAAGAAGTTGACTGATTACGATCTGTGAGTAAAGCTTGTCATGATCATCTATTATCTTTTTACGCTGTCCCCATTCCGTAAAGGAATGACTCAGAAGATGTATCCCTGTCTTAGGAAGTTGTTTTGTAAACAAAACATCTCTGGATCTAAATAAAGGACAGTTCTAAAAATTCTGATGAGGTCTGAAAAATATGTTAAAATATCATGATTTTCAGCGTCACCCCGCTCAGCTATATATTTACGAAAAAACAAAATAATAAATTATTAAGAAGAGTTGTGGGAAGTGCTTGTAAACCCGATGGGATGCTGAACAGGTCTACTGGCAGCGGGTAAATGCATGCATGATGCCAATACAACTTCGTCGGGGTACTGAACAGGCCCACTGGCAGCGAAGCAATGTCGGGTATATGAAAATTTGTAAATAAGAAACCTCTTTAATGTCCTTTATTCTGATCTAGAACTTCTTGGCAGGATACAAATATCAGATTGGGTTAATTGGCAACCCTGTCGAGGCTATGGACGCCTTCTGGCAGCAGTGGCTATGCAAACAGTATTGGAGATATTATCTGTAATATCGTGACTTGCCGATTTTAAGACTGTTATCAGTTTTCATCTTTTAAAACACTGTTGAGAAAGTTAGTTAATGATGATGTTTATACGATTTTCTGGTTGTTATTTTTGAGTTGAAATTTTCTTTGCTGTCCTAATCTGAATTTGTTCCTTTTTGCAGATATAACTGCTTCTACCAGTGTGTCGCCATTTTTGGTAGCCATTTCAAATTTTCCATTGTCTTATAAGCTGCCTACACCAATGTTTTGCAAACATCGAGTTTTCTTCGCAACTTTCAAATAAATGACATTTTCATTTTTTGCGACATTTGCTCCTTTACCTTCGTTTTGTTTTCACGACTGTAAGCGTGAAAACTTCATCTTTCAAAGTCACATTAAAATCATTATTTGAGCTGTCGTCATCTCTTTTGTCGATATGCCTATTGTGCTTACCTTTTATTTATCATTATACGGTTGGCAAGATCCTTTGATCAGTACTCATGCTTCGATTGATTGTGTGATTTGGTTTCATTAAGTTTGCAATGCATTGGCATTTGGATTTTCTTTTTATTTGATCTACTGGATCATTGGTTTCATGAAAATATATCGATGTTATGATTAAACCCTTGATATATTTAATTTGGTATGACACCTAGTTTCAAACACATTCGCACATTGGTTAAACTATTGATATGAGCTGATACATTGGCGCATGGTTAAACATTTGGTTTTGGTTTCAAATCGAATTTTGATGGTTTAAAACGGTGGCACGACGTTGATTACGCGTTTTTATTCATACACTTACCATTGTTTCATTGGTCAGCCAAGTGACATGAGTGTTGAACTATGCTATGATGGGTAGAACAGCTACAAGTTGGCGGTGGTACTTTTGGCAATAACTATTATGCATGGTAGAGATAAACTCCACCACCTTCGCACGATGGCATTTACGCCTATCCTTTTTCCCGTTCACCTCTGTTAGCTCGGGTAACCTTCATGCACTCTGCTCCTATGTATGCTATGACCCAAACCCTGGACTTACCGTGAACTCGGCTCCATGGCACCTGTGGTGCGGATCGAGCCAAACGACAACCAATCCTTGCTATTATTTGACAATGCCCGTAAAGACTTGGACGACAACAGATGGCTCACCTTTGTACAGTGATTCAAGGGTTTTAATCTAGTTGTGGCACAACAGTTTGCCTTAACGTTTGATGGTTGTAGAGCCAAGGTGGGCGACGTCATGTTGGAAATCAATGAGGAATTTATCAGTTCTGCTACAGGGGTACCTGCCATAGGCCAACGTTGGTTCAAAAATTCGAAAGTGGAAGAGGTTCCATGGCCACTTCTATTCGTTTCGTGCAAAGTCATAGCTTGTGACAGAGGTATGCCCATATCTATGCTAAAACCTCGATGGCATGAACTTTTCATAATAATTAAGTAGTTCGTGACCTGTGAAGGTCGCTATGGACTCGTTGAATATGCCCTTTTTCCTTCAGCGTAGCCTATATAAAATGTCAAAAAGGTTTAAAAGGCAGAAGGATGACAGTAGCCTGTTCCACTATGGGCTTATTAAACTTATCATTATTTATCACTTGATTTCACATGGTGATAGATGAAGAGCTTTCATCACTCGAAATGGTTTTGATGATACAGACCCTGTCCAGGTTGACAAACCTGTGGTAAATGAAACCAAGGTCGAGCCACCTGTGCCCTTCCATGCCCTACTGCCTCCTCCTAAACCCTCGACCGACCCTGATGTTGACTTACCTGACGCTATGACTGAGAAGGATGAGACTATTAAACGACCTGTGGGCAAAAAGGCCAAGGCAAACCCTATGACTTATCCCAAGGGTAAAAAGAACGCTCAAATGATTTCAAGAATGGCCAGGAATAAGCCTAAACCCTTAGTTGAGCAGAAACCTATAATCCTTAGTGAGGATTCAGACTCTGACATAGAACGTTTCCTAGCCAGCGAGTATCCTTACTCATAGGGGTTATGCCCCGAGCCACCTTACGATTTCGTGTCAAATCTTCCCCCTTGCCTAAGAAACGATCCCAGTTACCTGGGGATTAAACTACCTAACGAAACCCTTGGCAATGCGATCAAACCCCGACCTGCTCTTTTGAACCCCTCAAAGCCATCCTGTGACCAGTGTGATTTATGGTTGGAACGATACTACATCGACGTCCCCATACTTGAATAAAAAATTCAATTGTTGGAAAATCAAGTTGTTGTATTGACTAGTCAAAGAGACAAACTCCAAGCAACTGATAAGAAGCAGAGGACAACTGGCTCCATCATTTTAAAAAATGTTGAATCATCCACAGCCGTTATCAACTCTGATTTGTCGTAACCAAGCCATCTGCTCGCTATACAGGTATGGATTTTGATATCGTTTTAATTTTTTCAATAATCAAGATTAATATAGTGATTGGAATTTGGTCTTCAAATAAGCTCTGTTTATATTTTGAAATGACTCTTTCATAATATGTCTATCCTGTATACTTTTCTCTTTGCTAAAAATAAATGGAATTTCGTCGATCATTACCAGTTTAGACATTGATAGATTTTTATCGGATTTGAATGGTTTTCGTTTGGATTTGATTTCTTTGTTTGACTGATTCAGTTAATGAAACCGATGGTTTTCTCTTAATTGAATTCGTTTGAATCTACTTCGAACTGGAAGTTTTTTATTCTAGATTTAGAATACGATCATGATTAGATTTGATTTCGTTATGGTTCATATGCTATGATTGGAAAGCGATTTCAATAAGTTTGATTCTTACGATCTTGTGATATTTCATGTAATCTTCTCGGAACAGGAATACAACTCTGTTCGGTTTCAATTTGGGAAGAACTACTCTGTTTCGTATGAAAACAATGCTCTTAGTTAAGCCTGTGCAAACGCCCTGAATCATGGAATGGTTTTGATTCGTAGTGACTATGTTAAAACCTTTTCTGTTCGATTCACTTCTATTCTGATTGGATTATGAGTTGGCAAGATTGTTTTATGAGATGGACTTGTATTTTAATTGCTTCTCTGTTTGATTCGTAAAACAAATTGATCAACATTCGTTATTCTTGTCAAATCCGATTATAATTCATTGCCAAATGAACGATTTTGACCAAAGTCAATCGATCTTGTTTGATTTGCAATAACAAATTATGAATTTTACTACCAATCAATCGACCCTACTATGATTTTATTTGAATTGATTTTCACGCTAGTTTGAGTTGACCTACGCGTGGCATGAATTGTTTTCTATGACTATACAATTATAATGATTTGATAACGATCTTGTTTGGATTCGATCGTATCCCTTGCTGATAAGATAACATAACAATTGCATGCGATTTGTTTTGATTGTGTCAGTTCCAAATTGATATCAAATGATTATGGTTCTGTTCATTCGATTTTGTGGTGACACAAGAAATAGAGCACGCCTATCTCTGTAGGCATTAATTGATTTGGATCCTGTTTATTTTTGAATGGTATAACAACTTCAAATTGAATGATTCATTTTCAAATAGCTATTAGATGATAATTAAATTTGATTTTTTTTTAAAAGATTTTGATATTGATTATGTGTCTTATTTAGACCAGCTACATAATCGAAAGATTCTGTAGCTAGTCTATAGGATTAGATTTTTATCATTTTGTTAATAAAGAATCCTTCTAACTGGTTCATTTTTGGCCCTTTGTAGGAAAATTTGAATTGCATGGGACTTGTTGGACATGCTAGGGGAATATTTGTGTCTTTTAGTTTTATTGAAGTTTCCTAGTTTAGTTAAACTTGGGATATCTTCCTAGATTTTCTGTAAATAGTTTGATAACTTCTACAGGGAGGTTTTACCCTGTAGAAGCTCTTTAAATACTTATTACTTTTGTAACAAGGATCATCCTCACTTGTGGGAGAACCAGGCCATGGATTTTTAATACAAACTGAGACAGAAGTTGATGTTCTTCTGCAACTTTCTCTTTCATAATATCAATCTTTTGTTTCATGTTTATGCTTATCAATTTGCATTTGATTAGTGACTACTTTAGCTATCATAGTCTTTTGTAGAATGATATGAATTAATTAATGTGCTCCATGTATGATTTCTTTCATTAATCTAAAATACAGCAATTACTTGATTCAGTTAATGAATGACAGATTTCTCTTCTTCATAAATTGAATTACTTTGTATAAGTCTTTGCATACGGGTTTATCTAATTGTGGAGATTTATAAATCATATGATTGTTGTGATTTTTATGTATTGTTTGTCTTGTAAACATACTTGAAGAGCACTGCAGCTATCATGACGCAACCTGCCCCTCACAGACACGGTCTCCCCACCAGGACCTTCTAGTTCTCGGCCCAAAGAGTTATCAACTCTCCAACTCCCTCTGGAGTCCTTTACCCACAGTTACTTCCGGCGATCCTCCTTTCCTTAGTTAATGAAGGATCGGCTCTCGCGACTTCGAGAATTCCACAATGGGGAACAGGACTCTCGGATTCCGAGACCCGATGCTCTAGTCAACGTTGACCTTCCCTCGGTATGTCGGGACCTCGCGCTATCGCGACTCGCGACTATCGTCTCTGTACCTTCGAGTTTTCAACCTCCGAGACCCGAAGTGCCAAGATGCCGAGACTCGGAATCTCGCGACCTCGCGCTCTCGTCACTCCCGAGATTAAACTTGAGGCTTCCCACTCCCGAGATCCGATATCTCGAGATCACCTATCACATCATCTAATTTCGACATACCCCATGCAAGACATTCCGGGACGTCGTGTTTTTGCGTTCTCATGACCTCACTCTACGAGAAACAAGACTCTTCCGTCGCGAACTCCCGATACATCTGACCCACAAGTCAGGTCGTGATCCTAGTGATTCTCCACGATGATCCAAGTCGTCGATTCTCTTCCTCTTGAAGAGTTTCCCCGTTCACCACCTTTTTTCTATGAGACCTCCATAGGGTCGACTTCACAGCAAACCAAAGGGACTATCACTCCTGAGCTTTGTTAACTCAGACTCCTTCAGAGAACTTTCACGCACTCTACGCACCCTTCAACCTTCAACCACTCTCCAAGTGTTGAAGTTCTTTTGGGTCCTGTGCCCTCACGCTTGCAACAGCCTTGCCCCTTTCCTTCTCATACTTGCTACTGAGACTCCACGTCCAACCTGCACTCACCTGCAAGGCTCGAACAAGTCAACACAACTCTGGGCAAAAGAGAACAAAAGTTCAACTACTTTGTCTCCTCGACGCACTCTATACTAAGGTATTCAACTGCACTCGATGCAAGAATCTCTTGGCCTAAGTAGAGAAACAATTGAAACTCATTCCCTCAGGTTACGAACCTGATACGCAATCACGTAGGCAGCATATAACAGATAAGCATAAAAGGAAGCAAACATGCACAAGCACAATATCAACAACACACAGAGCTCAAACACATCCATGGAATTGAATCAGGGCTCTTCCTATTAATTCAATAACTGTACATGGAAGTTCTTTACCAGCTCTCTTCTCTGCTCTCTGCTTCTTCTCAATACTGAATTCTTGATCATACTACAATGATACAAGGGAGGGTGTCTATACTCCGTTTTCCCTCTTGAAAGCTAAACTGTCTAATCTACAGTTAATTATTCTATCTACTTGCATTAAATTCAAGTAAATGCCTCAGCTACCTAAGGACGAGAGCTTATCCTCTCAAGGTTCGTTACATATACAAAGTGCGCTTCATCACATCAACGTATTAATGCTTGGCGCAGCCATATTTCAATGTTTCAACAATTGAATGTTGGCGCTGTCCAGCTGTTCCTTTGCCTCCTCGCGCTGGCTCGCTTGATGAGTGAGCGATGCTCCTGCATCATACTCCTCGGCTCAAAAGATTTCATGGGCTCCTGTCCATGAGCTCCTGCACAGTGTGCCCATGTTTCTATATTACCGCCTCGGTTTCCCAGCTGGCATCCTCCACTGGGTGATTCTTCCACTTTACCAGGTATTCAAAATACTGCTTTCTCCTGGTTTTCTTACTTGCTCGCTTATCCAGTATGCACTCCATCTCAGGTTTCTGTGCAATTGGCAATTGCTTCTGCCACTGGACCACTGGTTCTTCTGTTCCAGTGCTTGTTCCTTCCATCCGGTAGGGGTATAAATCTGAAATATTGAAAATCGGAGATATCCCGATGCCCTCGGGCAACTCAAGCTCATATGCATTTTCGCCAAATTTCCTCAGAATTCTGCATGGCCCGATTTTCTTCATCTTGAGCTTGTTGTATGTTCCCCTTGGGAACCTTTATTTTCTCAGGTGCGCCAGAACCATATCTCCAACTTCAAACTGAAGTTGCCTTTTCCTCTGGTCGGCTCTGCGCTTATACTCCTGATTCGATTTTTGCAACCGTTGCTTCACCTCCGCGTGAAGTTCCTGCATTGCCTCAATGAATTCTTCAGCCCTCGCGCTGCTAGTCTCAGCCTGTTCTGACTCCCTGAGCTCAGATACTCCTCTCGGATGTGTCCCATACAAAATCTGAAATGGGCTTTTGCCTGTACTTCGATTCACTGAATCGTTGTACGCAAATTCTGCCTGTGGTAGGATCTGATCCCAGCTGCTGTGATGCTCCGTCACCAGGCTCCTCAACAGATCCCCCAAGCTTCTGTTGACTGCTTCGGTCTACCCATCTGTCTGCGGATGGTAAGAAGAACTGAATGCTAAGTCAGTCCCCAACTTCTTCCATAACGTCTGCCAAAAATGGCCTATAAACTTTGTATCCCTGTCCGAGACTATGCTTCTCGGAAATCCATGCAATCGCACGATCTCTTTGAAGAAAAAATTTGCGATGTGTGTGGCATCGCTTGTCTTGTGACACGGGATAAAATGTGCCATCTTCGAGAACCTGTCCACCACAACAAAAATGGAATCCACGCCTCTCTGCGTTCTCGGCAATCCCAAAACAAAATCCATGCTAATGGCTTCCCATGGCCTCTCGGGTATGGGCAACGGCTGATAGAACCCTGTGTTCTACTTTCTGCCCTTAGCATGTTGACATATTCTGCATCGATCAAAAAAGCGTTTAACATCTACATGCATGCCCGGCCAAAAGTATGATTCGCTCAACTTGGCGAATGTTTTGTCATGCCCGAAATGACCTGCTAGTCCACCGCTATGTTTTTCTTTCACCAAATTCTCTCTCATAGAGCAATCTGGAATGCACAATTGGTTACCTTTGAAAAGAAATCCATCCTGGATCAGGTAGTCAATCCACGGACTCCTATCCCTGAGAACTGGATTCTCAGCTGCCTCGTATGCCTCGCCGAAATCGGCGTCACCTGCATACATATCTTTCAGATTTTCAAAACCCAAGGTTTTGACTCTGAACTCCTGTAGCAACAAGCACTTCCTGCTCAAGACGTCAGCTACCTTGTTCGCAGTCCCTGAAATGTGCTTGATCACGAATGTGAAGTTCTGCATGTACTCCACCCACTTCGCATGCTTCTGATTCAGCTTCTCCTGCTGACTCACGAACTGCAATGCGTCATTATCACTGTAGAGAACAAACTCCTTCGGGATGAGATAATGCCTCCACTTTTTCAATGCCTGGATAATGGCATAGAATTCCTTGTCGTACATGGAGTACTTTATCTTCGCATCATCCATCTTCTCGCTATAATATGCCACAGGCCTATCATCCTGGCTTAAGACCCCTCCGACAGCATACCCACTGGCGTCACACTTCACCTGGAAGGTTTTCTGGAAATCTGGCAGCACCAGAATCGACTGCTCAGTAATCTTCCGCTTCAACAAATTGAAGCTTCTCTCAGCCTCGGCTGTCCACTGAAAAATTTTATGCCACTTCCTCACAGTGTCCATCATCGCGGCACTGATTCGACTGAAATTCCGAATGAATTTCCTGTAGAAGCTTGCCAAACCATGGAAGCTCCTTACTTCAAAAACATTTCTCGGCGATGGCCACTTCCTGATCACATCCACTTTTTCAGGATCCATCTTCAATTCATTAGCCGAAATTACAAAACCCAAATATATGAGTTTTGTCTGCATGAAGGAACACTTTTTCAAATTAATTAACAGCTTCTCCTGCTGTAGCCTTCTCATCACTATGGCCAAATGCCTTAAGTGTTCTTCCCTGGTTTTACTGAAAATCAGTATATCATCCAGGTACACCACCACAAATTTGCCAATGAATTCCCATAGTACTTCATTCATCAGCCTCATAAAAGTGCTTGGTGCATTTGTCAAGCCAAACGACATGACTAGCCATTCGTACAAACCCTTGTTTGTTTTTAACGTTGTTTTCCACTCATCTCCCTCTCTCATCTGGATCTAATGGTATCCGCTCTTGAGATCTATCTTGGAGAAATAATTTGCCCCACTTAGGCAATCCATCAAGTCATCCATCCTCGGCAATGGGAACCTGTA
>JZKD02S1808016.1:232330-245333 GCA_000966675.3 Picea glauca | reverse complement strand
TGCTTGTAGAATCTGAAGGTTGGTGCCTTCATTCAGTTGGTGATGAAGTAAAAAGGAAGTCGGTGCTTCCACCCAGTGGGTGCTGGGATTCTGTGGGAGTTGGTGCTCTCAGCCAATTGGTGCTGGAAATCAGAGGTTGTAGCCTCTATGAGTTGGTGCTCATAAAATATGAGATGTAACGAAGTTGAAGCTTGCTGAACATCTTAAGAAGATGAGGTTTTTTCCCTGCTTGGGTTTCCTCTTGAAAAATCTGTGTCTCGTACTTGTGAATGAATGTTGTGTGTGATTGTTGTTCTTTATACTATCTGCTTTAAGTTTATAACTCTGGATTTTATAGTAAAGACTCACTGCCACTAAGATTAATGCTTCAAAGTTAAAAAATGAGAGTAGATGATTAATAATCTAAACTAACTGATTCACCCCCCCCCCCCTCTCAGTTAGTTCATACCTGTAACATATTCAAGGGGGCAGGGGTTTCCATGGAATTACTTGGCACCAACCAAAATTTATAGTCATTAGATATCTATTTTTTATGATCCATTGTGTGCCTGAAACAAATATCTTGTGGAAATGTTGTGCCACTGAGAATTTGACGTATCAACTAACCACCTCGAGGACAAAAATTCTTTTGGTGTTTCATATTCCATGTTTAGGGTTTCGATGTTTATGGTTTTTTCCTTTTTTTGTTTTAGGATTCAAGATAAAGACCCATTTTTCCTCTTTTTAATCATCTTTTTAATGAATAAGTGTATTCGACATCTCTTTCCCATCAAATATAAGCTACCACCATTCTAGCTAGTTTATGTTCTACAATATTCTACTACTTTATTCATTAATATAAGTTGGGTTTCACTGCATTTCTATAATCTCTACTATTTTTTTTTGTGTCTTCCATTTAGTTCTCAATATAATATGGATCATAGAAGGATGGAATGAAGGAATATAAGCTATGGGATGCATTGCTGAGAAAAGTAGTGTATAGTCAAGATGTGACCTTAAGTGATGTTAGGGAAACATCCAATACTGAAGAGGCTCAAATGGAAAAATAACTAGAGAATATATTGTTTAATCTAATGAAAGAAAAACATTATTTAGATAAGTCAACTAAGTTATATGAAGAGGAAAAAATACCAACTTTGGTTGTCAAGAGGTTTGAATGAGTAAGGAAACTAGATGAAAGGTATAGTCCACCTAATTTTCATTTTTCATTTATGTTATATACAACTAATGATGATCTCAATTCGATCAAGGAGGAAGTCAACTCAATAGAGGGTAAACTCTAGAAGGATTCCATGGTGGAAGAAATGGAATCCTTGCACAAGAATGAGACATGGGATTTCGTCAAGCTACGTAATGGAAGGAAACTCATCGATAGAAAGTGTGTATTCAATAAAAAGTTGAATTTAGTAGGTCAAGTCAATAATTTCAAAGCCTGAATGGTAGTGAAAGGGTATTCCCAAGTTCAAGGAGTCAACTACAGTGATATTTTCTCTCCTATTGAAAAATTAACATACATTAGAGTACTAATGTCTCTAGCTACAACATTTGATCTTGAGATAGAGAAAATGAATGTGAAGACAACATTCCTACATAGGGATCTAGAAGAATAAATATACATGAAACAACCTGAAGGATTTGCAGTAAAAGGAAAGAAATATCTAGTATGAAAATTGAAAAGATCTTTTTATGGTCTAAAGTAATCACCGAGGATACCATACCACAAATTTGACATACATCCTTAGTTTGGTATTTGTGAGAAACAAGATTGATTACTATGTATATTCTCAGGAAGAAGGTGGTTTTTTCATATATGTATATTTTCTGTCGATGACATGTTGTTGTGAAGAAAAAAATGGACACAATACATGAGGTGAATATGTAGTTTCCCTCCAAGTTAGACATGAAGAATATCAATGTAGTGAAATTCATTCTGGTAATGGAGATCAAAAGATATCAAATAGTTAGAAATATTTGTTTAAATAAGAAAAAGTACATTGAAACAATCTTTAAGCATTTCAACTTGCAGGATTGAAAACTATTCAAGGTACCAATTATTTTGTTAGTAAAATAACTTATGAAAAATTTCCAAAGACACTACAGAAATAGAGGAGAAGTAACATGTTCACTGGGCTAGTTCCATTGGTAGTTTGATGTATTTGATGGTCTAAAATCGACCAAATATTTCTCATGCAGTGGGAGTATTGAGCAGATACATGTTGACACCTAGGAAAGGGCACTAGATTGTTGTCAAGAGAGTGTCTAGGTAATTGTGTGGGATAACAAAATGTGAAATTTGTTAAAAAGAGAAACCTAAAACTGACAAGGAAGTAAATTTACATGTCTTTTTCGACATTGACTAGGTTGGATATCTATATTGATGAAGTTCGACTAGTGGATATGTTTTCAATATGTTCGGTCACTAGTACATTTGGGTCAAATTTTGACAGTGAGTTCGACGCAATTGCCACTTTATATTTTCAATAGAAAGACAAACAACAGACCCCCTCAAATGTTGTCTCACATGACGTTGCTTTTCCGACGCCATATCTATCATCTATATTGTGACAATTCATGTGGACATGTGTCATCTTGGATTTGACTGTCCAAACCGCATATAGTCGTTGCTACATCGACGTCATAGACATATGAATTTATATGTCCCATTTCATCGGTCTCCACTACGTGTGTGCTATGGTAGCGACATTACCATATGTCATAATACTGGCGTAGGGTAACGTCTCTCCATCGACGGTAGGTTATTCATCTTCGACGTGTTTTCTATGGGAGAAACATTCCCAGACGTCGTAAGACAGACATAGGGTAACATCGCTCCATCGATGGTAAGTTATTAATCTCCGATGTGTTTTCTATGGTTTTGATGTTCCAAGATGTCGCAATAGCGACGACATGTATTTATTTAAAAAAAAAAAAGTCAATTCCATTTAAACAAGACCATTTCCCATGACAACATTACATTGAAATCCAATTTTGTTCGATAAACATGGCTCTAAAGGATCTTCGTTGATAACATTCATAACATTATTCACTTGTCAAAAGGATAAACTTTGATAGCATTCCTAAGATTATGCATTAATTCTTATCCATGTTTTCTCTAAATGTTCATTTTGCTTGACAATTAGAAGTTGGATGTCACCTTGACTCTCCTCTATTCTAGAGTCATCCATTTATTTTGTTGTATGTAAAGGGAATAACCATGGAAGAAAGATGTTGCATGCATTATGTTTGATTATGGTGTTGGAATCTTTTATTTGGTTCTTAGAAACTCTCATGTCATTAACAAGTTCAAGAACCTCACCAAGTCACCATGGAGTAAGTTATTGCGACATTTAATTCCAAACAATGGTTTACTAATGTATCTGAACCAACAATAATTACTTTACATTTCTACAAGACCATTGTCGACAACAACATTAAATTCAAATCCTATTTTTATTGGATAACCATGTATCTAATTACATTTTTCTAGAGCTAATTAATCCATAAATGTGAGCATCACATTAACCACGGTAATTGAGTTGGGTTTAATTCGTAGCATAATGTACATTTCATTGAAGAATGTTGTGATTTCATGAGAATGGTGAGTCTAGGAATAACCAACAATTTTTTCATTCCATGTATATCCTTACCTTTTTCCAGAGATAATAAATATGCACATGTAGAAAAAACACCAACCATGGTGACTGAGTTGGATGTTATGCCTAGGACTTGTGTTTTGTTGAAGAATATCAAGGCTTCATGGGTACCTAATGATTGAATTACAATCAAAGAATGATAAGGCTTCATGACGATGGAAATTATTTGAATAACCAATAATGATTACCAAAACATCTTGTTTATGTATTATTTTGAACAATTAGTGGGAAATGATAAACCCCCACATGCACTTCTTACTTTTTTCTAGATCCAAATTCCATAATAAATGCACTTCTTATTTCTTAACCATGGATATAAGATTCCATGACTGTCAATTTAGGTAATATATCTAGTATAATAATTTTTATTCTCGTGTTGGAACCTTGTATTTGGTTTATAGAAAGGCTCATGTCATTGACAAGTCTAGGAACCCTCGCCAAGTTACTGACTAAGTATTTTCTGCATTTCATTTTTAACAAGTGTTTATTAATTCTATCCCAACCGACAATGATTGAATTACATTTCTAAATTACAATTTCCCATAATAATATTACATGCAAATCCAATTTGCATTGCATAGCCATATATATACTTACCTTGGTATAGAGCCAATAAATATGCACATGTAGACAAAACATTGACCACCATGTTTGAGTTGGATTTTATTTCTCATGAAAACTTACATTTTTTTGAATAATGTTAAGGCTTCATGAGGATGGTGACTTTTTTAATAACCAATAATGATTTCATTCCAAGGATCGACTTATTTGGTTCCAAGGCCAATAAATATGCAATAGAACACTAACCATGATGATTGAGTTGGGTTTTATGCCTAGGACATGCATTTCGTTGAAGAGTGTCAAGGATTTGGGACCCAATGATTCCATTTCAATTGAAGAATGTTAAGTCTTAACAGGGATTTCCAATTTGGGAATAACTTGCAATGATTTCATTCCATGACCCAACATCCCGTTTAGGCATCTTTTGAACAATTAGTGGGCAATGTTAAAATCCCCACATGAACTTATTACTTTTTTCCAAAGCCAAATTCCATAACCAAATACAAATGTTATAGCATAACATGGATGTAAGATTCCATCGATATTAATTTAGATTAGATATAGTGGAAATAGTTTTGATTATGGTGTTGAATCTTACATTTGGTTCTTAGCATGAATCATGTCAATGATGAGTTGAGGAACCTCACCAAGTCAACATGGATTAAGTGCTTGCTACATATCAATCCTAATAATGGCTTACTAATTCTACAATAATTATTAATTATTGCATTGCATTTCTACAAGATCACTACCTACAAAAACATTACATTTAAATACAATTGTTATTGCATAACCATGGATCAATTTACCTTATTATAGACACAATAAATTTACACATGTAGGTAGAACACTAGCGACAATTAAGTTGGGTTTATCCCTAGGACAACTTGCATTTCATTGAAGAATATCAAAGCTTCATGGGGATTCCTTGCATGGGAATAAATAGCAATGATTGAATTGCGTCAACCTACTTACCTTATTCTAGAGCCAATATATATACACATGTAGGTAAAAAAACTGGCCAGTATGATTATGTTAGGTTTTCTGCCCAAGACTTGCATTTCGTTGAGTAATGTCAAGATGTCACGAGGACCCAATGATTGAATTCCAATTTAATAATGTCAAAGCTTCATGGGAATGGTGAATCTAGTAATAACCAACAATTATTACTTTCCATGACCCAACATACCATTTAGGCATTCCTTTGAACAATCAATGGGAAATACTAAAATCCCCACATGAACTACTTGTCTTGTTCCTAACTGAAATTCCGTAACAATAATGCACTTATTATTGCAGAACCATGGATGCTATATTCCACGAATATTAGTTTAGATCGTATATAGTAAAGAGTATTTTGATTATGGTGTTGGAATCTTGGATTTGGTTCCCAACAAGGCTCATGACATTATCAAGTTGAGGAACCTCTCCAAGTCACCGTGGACTAAGTCCTAGATGCATTTAATTCTCAACAAGGGTTTACTAATTCTATTGCAAATGAAAATGATTGTATTCTATTTCTAGAATACATTGCCCATAATAACATTATTTTCGAATGTAACAACCCTGTTCATCAACCCCATGGTCGGGCAACGACACTACGTAGAAAAAAATTCTCAAACTTATATAGTATGCATCTAAATAAAGTTAAAGGACTTAACAAAAAGTAACATATAATTACGACTACCATACATAATTAATGGGATGAACAATAAATAAATTGCAACAAAATACATGATATTATTTCAAGGAGCACAGACATTCATTTTAACTGAAATTAAAACACTTGTATATACTTATCTTTGAAAACTGTTGGGAATCCACCGACTACATGCAGACCTTCCATGAACCTCCCATCCTTAGATGACATTGCTCATCACTCTTAGAAGTGGGTCACCCCTGAGCTGGGACCAAGCTCCACCCAGGGCAAGGGAATCCTATACTAGGCCAAGGTGATAGGAAAACTCACAGTGCAACATGAAGGGTTATCTCCAGGAGACTTCTTATGCCCACTACTCATGGATTCTCATTCCCCACATTCATGTTCCACCCGGGAGTATACACCTTCACAAGCATAGTCCATCGGTGCTATTCCTCCCTCTCTAGGTCTCGACAACTGGATGGATAAAAAATTGTCAGAGTTTTGTAGCTGGTGTTGGAATCTCTCTGAGAGAAAACCACTTCCCTAATAGACTCCCTCACCTAGAGAGAGTTTCTCACAGGCTTGAAAACCTACCTATTCTATCAAGGGCTTGGCAACCTGGTTCTTCAACCTGTTTTCAATTCAAAACCCACAAGGTGAGGACAACAACCACTGGACAAACCTACTCAGGAAAAACAGAAGGCAGCAAGCCAGACAGTTAAGCACGAACTTGGGTTTGCAGTGTGGATAAACCCAGGTTCACAGAACACACATGTTGGCACTTCCCTCTCGACTGGTTTCTCAGATGTGTGTGGTTATGCAGAGGTCCAACGTAGAGGTGAAACAATACAAACTGAGGATGTGTCAACTTTTCAGGGAAAACATCACAGATTGGCCTCATGGTTTCAAGTTTTAGAGATAAGTGAGGTATGAATACAAATATCAAATGTTGACCCACACAATTCAAACAGTCGATGGAAGAATGTGGAATGAACCCCCTTCACATCTCAATCTTTGGTTTATAATGCATGTTCCTAGGCCAACACATGTCACCCATGAGGCTACATGCGCTACTCTTTACACACACTCCTTTTTCCATGGACTTAGGATAAACATACATTTCACAAGATTTTGGAATAATATTAAAATATTATTCCCAAGGACTTAATCCCCTAGGCTCAACAATTAGCCTCTCTTTCCAACCTTTCATCCCCTTTCCCCTTACCCACCTTATGGAAGGTTAGTCCCCCATCACTCATTCATCATGTTTAGTCTGCACGCAACGGTGTTTATATATTATATTAATGTAATACATAATTACATATAAAAAATCAATCTGTTGGCCTTAATACTTAGGCTCTTTGGCCTAATAAACACATAAGCCCACCACCTTATCAATACTCAGCTCACTAGCCTACAAAACATGATTTACAATTCAAAAACATCATTACAACATGGCTCATCCTTGGGGATATTACAATCCCATCCCCTTATTTTTTCACTATCCTCAGTGAAACTTTCACACAACATCAACAAGATTTCAAAAATGTTCAAAAAGATGTGGGTATTTTTCCTGCATAGCATCCTCATGCTCCCATTTCGCGTCCTGAGGACCGTACCAGGTCCACTAGACCTTCAGAAGTCTTATAGCTCGATTCCAGAGCTATTTTCTTTTCCTATCCAATATGCACACATGATGCACTTGCAGGAAACCTTCTTGTTCCACCTGAATCACATTCCAATCGATAACATGATTAGCATCAGGTATATATTTCTTAAGAAATGAAACATGAAACACATTATGTATTGTCATGGATGTAGGTAATGCAGTCATATATGAGACTGGCACAATTCTTTCTAGGATTTAAAATGGCCCACAAAATTTGATTTCCAACTTGGCGCAGCTTCCCAGCTTCAGGGAACTTCGATTAGATTTTACTTTCAGGAAAACATAGTCACCCACTTTAAACTTTCTATGAATTCTTTTCTTATCAGCATAACTCTTCTTCTTATCTTGGGCAACTTTCAAATTCTGCTTAATTTTTAACATATGTTCTTCCAATTCCTTGAGAAACTCTGGCCCAACTACTGCTATGTGAGATGGATTATCCCAGCTTACTGGAGTATTGCACTTTCTTCCATAAAGCCTTTCAAATGGGATCATCTTCGACAATTCTTGATACCCATTGTTGTAGGTGAATTCTACCAAGTCTAGGTAGTCTTCCCATTTTGATGGTTTATCCATCACATACATCCTTAGTATTTATTCTATTACTATGTTCACCCACTATGTCTCCCCATCAGGATCAGGATGATAAGATTTTATAAAGTTCAGATTCGTTCTAAATCCTTTGAACAACCCCTTCCATAATTTTGAGGTAAATTTTGCGTCTCTGTCAGACACAATTGTCTTGGGAATTTCATGCAATCGTTCCACTTCCTTCATAAAAATATCAGCAACATTTGTTTCATTATGAGTGGTCTTTAACAAAATGAAATGGGCAACTTTCGTAAGCTTTTACACCACCACCATAATGGAATCATGCTGCTTGCCTGTTCTGAGTAATCCCGTGATGAAATCCATTGGCACCACTTCCCAGTTCCATTCAGGAAATGGTAAAGGTTGCAATAACCCTGTTGGGTGCCTATGCTCATCTTTAAACTTCTGACACTCCATACATATGGTGATGTATTCAAAAATCTCTTTCTTTATACCTGGACAAAAGTAATGTCTCTTGATTGTTGCCAATGTCTCTTGACTGTTTCCAGAGTCTTCTGATATCCAGGGTACCTAGCATAAGGCACATTATGAATTTCTCTCAGAATCACAAGTTTCAAGCCATGGACATTGGGTATATAGACTTTGTTCTTGTAAAGAAGTATTCCATGAGTCTCTAACTTATAATTTTCCACTTTCCGTGGCATTTCACCTTGTTGTAGCTTTTCTACCAACTCCATGTACTGCAAATATGCATTTGCAGCTTCCAAAATTCTTCCTTTTATATCATTTTGGTACATGCTAATGGTTGTAGCATGTAAGTTGTGCACCTTTCTATTGAGTGTGTCAACCACCTTGTTTTCCTTCCCTTTGATATGCTTGATATCAAATTCGTATTCAAACAGAAACTCCAGCCACCTACTCTGCCTAGTGTTTAGGGTGGGTTGGTCAAACATGAATTTCATACCATTGTGGTATGTTCTCAATTCAAATCTCCTCCCCGTGAGGTAATGCCTCCATTTATTCAGTGCATGAACTATTGCTTCCAACTCCAAATCATGAGTGGAATAATTCTTTTCATTCTCTTTCTGCTTCCTGGACTCATTATAGATTACGAATCCATTCTGGCCGAGGACTCCTCCCAGCCCTTCTTTACACACATCTGTGCACGCCATGAAATCCATATTTGGATCTGCAATCCTTAGGATAGGAGCATTGGTTAACAACTAATTCAATTGTTGGAAGCTTTTCTCACACTCTTCGGTCGACTGAAACTTATTTTACTTCCTTTGCAAGGAAGTGATGGGGTAGGCTATCTTTGAGAACCCTACGATAAACCTTCTGTAATATCCCGCTAGACCCATAAAGGATCTAACTTCTTCCACATTCCTTGGTGTTGTCCATTCTCTGATGGCCTCAACCTTCTTAGGATCCATGACGATCCCTTGTTCTAAAATAACGTGCCCAAAGTAATGGATCTACCTTTGATAAAACGAGCATTTACTTAGTTTGGTGTACAATTGGTAATCCCTTAGCACCTATAACACCATCCTCAGATGTTGTTTGTGCTCCTCTTTCGACATGAAATACACTATAATATCATCCAAAAGTATTATAACGAACTTATCCAGGTACTTTTTGAACACGCCATTCATAAGACACATAAAGACAATGGGCGCATTCGACAACCCGAATGGCGCCACCGTGAATTTATAGTGGTCATACGTTGTTCTAAAGGCGGTCTTGAAAATATCTTCATCCTTAATTCTCACCTGGTGATATCTTGCCTGAAGATCTATCTTCAAGAATATCCTATCACCTTTCAATTGATCAAAAAGATTTTTGATCCTCGAGAGAGGATACTTGTTTTTGACAGTTACTTTGTTCAATTGCTAGAAATCGATGCACATCCTCAACGCTCCATCCTTCTTCTTCATGAATAGAATCGAGGCACCCCAAGGCGACACGGCTGGGAGAATGTACCCCTTCCTTAGAAGCTCTTCAAGATGAAAATGAAGTTCTTTAAGCTCTGGTGTGCTCATTCTATAAGGATCTTTCGACACTGTAGTTGCTCCAGGCATCAAATTTACAAAGAAATCTATATCCCTTTTGGGGGGTAATCCTGGTACCTCCTGAAATACATATTTGAACTCTTTTAATAATACATGGTCTTCAATATTTGAGACCTCATCTATGGATGCTTCCTCCACGTGGGCTACAAACAACTCACAGCCTTTCCTGTAGCATTAATTCAGTTGTAAAGATGAAATTTCTCTGACAACAACAACTCTGGGAATTCCTTAGACTGTTTTCCGATTCCCCTCCACACTGAGGCAAGTAAATTCCTTGTTAAGATAGTCTAGAAGGGCATGGTACTAGTCCAACCAGTCCATCCTAATTAAACATTCATAAGAGACTAAAGGTAGAATATTTAATTCAGCCTTCATGCTCAATCTCTTCATGTCCACAAGACAAGACTTAACCAACTCAGTGACTTTCCTCTTAGTTCTTGTAGCCAACTGCACTAACCAAGACTTTTCATGTTTGCTTCTTGATAAATGAAAACTTTACACCACTCTAGGATCTATATAACTATGGCTATCCCATGAATCAATTAAAATAGTAAAGGCATGTTTGTTAATCATACCTTGTACTTCAATCATGTGCGATTGAAATTCATCTTGCTTGTTGTTCAGGTCCACATAGATCCTTGGCATTCTACTGCCGATGTCCTCCAATTTTTCAACTTGTTGAACATTATGGACAACTCTTGGTTTTCCATTTTTATGGGGACAATCTCTGTACTTGTGGTTCTCTTTACAACCCCAACACTGAATGGGCATCTATCTTGGCCTTTGTTTGCCTACTTCATCCATTCTCGGCTCTCTAAACGATGGCTATCCTTGAGGACTATTTCTAAAAAAGGGAGGTTTGTTTCCCTTCTGCCTCTACTCTTTCTGGAATTTCTTCTTGTCATCCCAACCCTTCCGAAAAGTAGGCTTTTCTTTTTGTTTCTCATATATGAATTTTTCTCTTCTTATTGTTTCTTCCATAGTCTTAGGATTATCATACTAAATATTGTCACTAATGGAAGGTGGCAGTCCACTCAGATACCTCTGAATATTGACAGCCTCATCTTTGATGAATGGAACATACTTCAGTAATTCCAAGAACCTTCATTCATATTCATCAATGGTCATGTTTCCCAGCTTGAGTTTGAAGAAATCCTTCATCTTTTTTTCATAGTATCTTTTAGTCAAGTATTTCCTCTCGAAATACCTCTTGAATTATTTCGAAGTGATATCTTTCTCTATCATGTGTTGCACCTACACAAGTTGATCCCACCACATGCATGTTTTTCCTTTCAATTGATACATCACAATTCTTCCTTCTACATGAGAGGAATAATTCTATAGTTGAAAATTTTTCCTCATGCCAAGCAACCATGTTTCAACATCTTCCTCCTTCGTATGTTCTCCATCAAACGTAGGAGGCTTAATCTTGTTCATCTCTCCTTTCAATTCATCCACTCCAAATCTCCTATGCTTTTTGGTAGGAGATGGGCTTGAACTATTATGTTCCCTTCTCTTGGAGTGACTTTGGAAGTGATGATGGTGTCTACCATCACTCCTTGATCTTCTCCCCTAAGAATTTCAGTGACTCCCTGTTCTTCTTGAGTCACCTTCCTTTTCTAATTTATTTTCGATCCTATCCAGGCTCCTTAGCAACTTCTAGTTCAATTCTCCATGTTGATCCTTGGCTTTCATTATCTTTTGGCTATCATCTCAGTGACTCTAGGCATCCCTCTATAATATTTCAATGATTTTCATCATATGCCCTTCCTTATCCATCTCTTTTCCATGCCCATTAGAGTTCGATCCTCTGACTCCCAATTTAACATCCATTCCTTCTCTTTCGTTCTTTGAACTGGAGGCAATCCGCACCTCTTCCATTCTCTTCTCTCAATGACAACTTTATTTGGTTTTGTCACTTTCTAAACTGTAATGACCCTTGATTATTAAGTATAATTAATTTAATAATATAATCCTAAAAGATTAGCTAAACTATATTTATGTCTTAAAATAACATTTCTAATTGATTATTATTAAATAATGGTTCATGATGGTTAATGATTAATTTAATTATTAATTAATTAATTAATTAATAAAAGTATTAAATAAATGGTGGATAATAAGATATAATATTAAATTAGGTTACGTATCCCACAAGGGATATCATACTAAATACATGAGGATAAGTAATAAAGGAGGGATAAGGGTATTAACGGCGGGAGGATAAGGGGTAATAAAGGAGTTAGGTAGGGATTTAATGAAGGAGGAGTGTCGGTGAAGGAGGGATAAGGAAGGAAAGGAGTTGGGGGGAAGGATCATTCGAGGGGAGTGGAGAAGGATTTTGGGAGCTCTGAGTATTACAGGGAGAGTGAGACTTTGAGAGTTTGGATTATAGCAGTGCACCGGGGTTGCTGGGGGTTTTGGGCACGGAGAGCTAGGATATCTGTTGATATCCTAGGGCTAGGAGCTAACTATTCGGCAAGGAGGTCGGTTTTGGGTAGGTCTCTAAGGAAGCGGGAAGGAAGCAAGCTGCGAACAACAGGAAGGAATTTTTAGCATCAGAGTTAAGGTATTTGATTCCAATTTATACATGGTTTAATTAGATTTATTATTCATTGATAACTTTTTCATGCATAAGTGTTAAGAAAATTTGGAATTATTCTTCTTTATAAACCTAGCAGGAATTACTGTACATTTGGTAGAATTTTTAAATGTTAATTGAAATCGGGTCTTTACAGTTGGTATCAGAGCTTAGTTGAAATACTGGAGCCTTAAGGGCCAAAGTCCCTCCCGCCTAACCTGCAAACCAAACCAAACGCATTATTAAGTGATAATATAAATATATATATAAATGCAA
>JZKD02S1808016.1:193209-218622 GCA_000966675.3 Picea glauca | reverse complement strand
ATTTGATTTTCATATTTGTTATATCCATTCTAAGTTATATATATCTTCCATATATCATCATTTACTCATTACTTTATTATTTTTATTCTTGGCTTTATAATTTATCTTCCCATCTTTTTTATTACCATTCTATTACTACCTCTCATTGCTTCATCATGCTTACATAATCATAATCGTGTCATTTCTTAAATATATCACACAACTCTCACCTTTTATTCCTTTTTCTTATTCAGTCAACATTAACGAAGGCACTCATCACTCATCTTATTAGTGTTACCAACCTTTCTCAAGATATACATGAACTCCACCATTATGGTAAGATCAAGTAATTCAACAATTAAGCAAGAGTTTACTTATCATCACATTGATCAGTAGAAACTCGTCAATATACCCCTATCAGACATTATGTTATAAATGAATATTTTGTTACAATATTTCATTTATCATTCTAAACTCAAGTTCTAGGTTCACAACATAGGCCTACTTACAGTATACCATATCACCATGTACTAACCTAGATAATTGATTAAAGATAATCCAGAACTACTACTATGGTAACTTGGCACTACACTTTATCTAGGGTCAAGGCTTTCCCACTCACGAGAGTAAATATCACTAGAAAATTCATAGATATTCTCATGCACACATCATATAATTTGGAAGGATTAAGAGTAGAACACATCATTAGTTGTGGCTCATAATCATAAATATTATGGATAGTTTAAAATTCAATATCCATCACAAAACCAACCTCTTGCTAACTTGTAAGTGGTCAATATCTTTCTTGTAATAATGATTTGTCCTTCATTCTTAGCTAAGGTTAGATTCTCCCTTATGATCAATAAAGACCATGCTTATGACTATGTTTTCATCTGAAATTCCTTCCACTCACTTAAAAGGTGGAGGACGACCATAATGTTTCCCACGTCAACATTTTTTTTTTTAATCAAAATTATAATTTCATGACAACTTTACACAAATATTATAATAAGAATATATGAAATGTTTAATCTTTAAACATCTTATCCCTTCAAAGATCAACTATCAATGCTACTCTCAAACAACATCAACAATTTTGATGGGGAATAAATGTAATAATGAGCAATAAAAGAATAAGTATACCTACAATTTATTTATTTATTTTCAAATGATTTAAATATCATAACTTGTTTTTGTTAAAGTAATGTCATCTTGATAGAAGCATAAGAATGACACAAAAGTCAAGGAAAGATTTGTAGACACCATGAGATGTACAAATTTATGAAAGGTTATTATTCATTCAAGACTTATTGATTAGACACATGTCCCTTCTGATATGTGTTAGAGTATACTTCAAGTAATATACATAAATATGTCGATCGATAGTAATATCAGTTATGGAGCTAAAGAAGATAGCTCAAAGATCAAGAAGATATATGAGGGAATAGACCTTCAGAAGCATCCAGTGGATTCAATATTACATAATGGTATTGGCTCTAAGTTTATCATATTTATGTTTGGATATTGATGTTGACCCTACTATTTACCTCATGAGTCCAATCAATTTTCAATTGTATTGATAATTCTCCAATAGTGGGTACCTTGAGGTCTTCTTAGGTTGGACAACCAAAAAGTACGTGGATAGGATTGTATGGAAGGTCCAATCGAGAATAGGATAGAGGATATTTAATTCATCTTATATATACCTATGCATTGACCAATGGGTCATGTGGAAGAGGTAAAACCATAATGGAGGCCTTGGAAGTTGTGCATTAATGTCTACTACCTCCCTTGAATTCATGGATTTCTGATCATACCCAATAAGTGTCGTATCATTTCTCTTCACGGGAACATTGGAAATGGTAGTGTTTTTGCAAGATTTTGGAGCATTTGTTGGTCCATGATTTCTATTTGTGACCTAGATGTATTTGTATCAATCATGTTGGCCTTGATTTTCACAGGGATATGAATTTGCTTCGTATATCAAGGAAAAACATCAATTAACTCAAGATAGACGCGAGACAAAATGGATTTGTCCAATGTAGTTATGACAACTTTGTTAGTTACAGTTATAGAGATTATGAGTAAGGAAACACGAGTTTCTTTCGAAGGAAATATCAACAAATGAGGGATAATTCCCCATAGATTAACCAACAATAACAAAATATAGACTTCACTAAACGCAGAGGAAAACATTGTAGTCCACCTACTCACGAAAACACTACCAAGTTTCTTACAATCCATTTTAGAGGGAATCAGAGAACCTCCATGATTACCTTTTCCCAGTTTCTTCCACTCCATTGTGGCATAGAACAAGTTGAGACACATAGGCACGCCAAAGTAAAACAAGAGTACACCTATGCAGTAAACCATCCAAAACAAATCACTCTCACTATATCTTCCTTTCTCCTCCCATCTATGAATTTTGTGGTCAATTTCTTTTGTTTTTCCATATTTATACCTTCAACTACTATATATTTGCAAAAATAATATGTGTTTTACTCATCTGTCCCAGCCTTAAAATATTTCTAATGAGACTGTGAATTCTATGTTGCTATTAGGGTTATGTTGTGGGTTATGTTGGGCCAAGTTTCTATATTAAAGGGGGTCAAAACCCAATTGGACAACAAGTCATGGTGGATCTTTAGGATGGCAATGTCTTAAAAATTCTTTTATTGTCCTCGTAGTTCTTTGCGGTCTCAAGCCCATTTGCGCACTCTTCTTAGCACTTTTAGATATTTCTAAGTGAACACCAACCAATCTGTTCAGGGAAATGGGTATGGATTCTCTAATACTACCCACAATCATCTCTTATGCACTTTGAAATCCTCTCCTCTGTCATCCTGCCTCTAAGTCAGTTGCCAAAGCGATTTTATTTCACAGGGGGCTTTCCCTCAAGGTGCAGGGTTGTTCATCGCGTTTAGCTGGAGGGTTCGACGATCGACGGGGGTGGGGGTCAAATTTGGGATTCTGGAAGTCATCGAGACATGGGTTATGTGTTAGGTACATAGAGATTTTGGACTTAGGATCGATGGACTCTCCCATGATGCAGGTAATGTAAAATAAGGTAAATTTACCAAGGACATTTTGTTTTTTAGGTTCAAGACTTAAGCGAATCTAAGCCATGGAATTCATATAACTGTAACCCTCACCTTAAACACAAATTTCATGAATCCTGTTTGAAGCCCAAGCCCTATTTATGCTTTAGGGAGAACCCATGGGAAGTTAAACCTACACGTTGTATAATTTATCGTTTTGTGTATCTCTTGGAAAACTACAACAACAACTACCGCTACAATTAATAGAAAATCCAATTCTTACAATTGTAATTTTCAGGTTCATTTCTTATTCATAAAATGAGGGGCATATTTATTGAGTTGGATTAAGTTTTTAGGTCTAAAAAATGACCATTCATGTATAAAGAGTAGAGTAGAGGAATTATTGTCGTGGAACAAAATCCCATCGCAGGGTATGCTACTGTAGTAATATCTTATAATACATTACATACTATCACAAATGAGCCCACTAAGCATGATATTGATACTTTTATTGATGTTAGTACTGAAGATCAAACAAACATAAGGACCTGGACCCCAAAGCTATCTTTCAAATTGGCAAATTTTGTGGATGACAACAGTAATTTCTCTGAGATATTGTATCAATTTTCTGTGAATAAACAATGCTTGAAAGTCCTGACTGCATCAGTCCAGGAAACACAAAAGGACTGGACTGAGATGAAGAAGCAAACCAGGGTTTAAGACACTGAGGAAGGTAACTAGTTTGGAAAAGTTGGAAATGATAAGAGTTTTAAGAAACATAACTAATATGGAAATTGATCACCCTCCATTCAAATGAAGTTTGGCACCATGCTCCTGGTTTAGAGGCACCGAGGACCTGCTAAGTTTGATGGTCTTGTAGAGTATTATTGGGGAACTAATCTTTATCTAAGAGAATTAACTGAGTTAGTAATCCATTAAGTATTTGCTTAGATCAGTGGTTGTTGCCAGGTGAGAGGCACGAAAGCAAATTTGAAGCTTTAATGGACGATGATGTGTCAGGACCACGAACTCTGCAGAAATATGGATGAGGGAAGGTAGGATGATGAAATGAATCAAAATCCAACTCATAAGTCGGGGCTCATCGATAAAGTGAAAGAGAAGCTCCCTAGAGGCCAGACTAAGACTCAGAGTCAGACTGCTCAGTGTAACCCAGCTAACAAGCCCGGGATGGTGGATAAAATCAAAGAGAAGCTCCATTATTTTTCTAATGGAGAATTTGATGTGCGCCAACATCTCTCCACTTCATCCAGATATGGTGCTGGAAAAATAGCAATGACTGATGCTTATCAAAATCCCACAGCTCCTCCCACTGGATGTACTCTGATACTTTTAAATCTTGTGGCCAAGAATGGAACTTGTGCACCTACAAAGAAGCACATAAAGGATCTAGAACAATTATCTATACACTTGGAGAGTCTTCTAAAGTCTGCAGAGGACACACTTACTGGGGAAACACATGGTTAAAAAAAAATACCATCATGGTTAAGGAGATGGAAATCTCGTTGGGATAGAAAGCAAACAATTTGAGAATTAACACATAAAGGTGAGGAAGAGTTGTATCCTCTAGGAATGAGGCTACAGGAAAGGTTTCCCTAGATATTTGATGAAGATTATCATCCTGATGTCTACTTGATAACTGCAACCTAGGTCCCTCGGGCCTTAGCTAGTGTCATTACATTTGGCATGGGGATTTTTGTTGGAAAAGGAGATCTTGGAGCAGGCCAACATCATGCATTTGCTTTTATAAGCAACAGTAGAGAAAATGATATCCATTTGTGATTTCATGATACTTGCGAAACATACAAGGATTTCAAGAGAAAACAAAAAAAATAAAATTGTAAGAGTTAGTTTTTCCATTTACCCAATAAGCAGTTCGTTGAAGAATTTAAGAAATTTGATGTATAACATATGGTGTTGTGGGAATTTCATGTTTTTTGAAATGTGTTGTTTCTTTTGTAATGCCGGATATATGGGGGACCAGTAATGATGCAACATTTTTTAATGTTCACATACATTAGCGTTGTAAATTCCAAGTAATATTTGGCACTCTTTTAGAATTTGCAGCTCAATATTAACGATGTTGGATTTTAACAGGCTATATTTCCTGAATAAATTATGTTGATTTAGGGGAAACGGTGGCACAGTGATGACTCCAAGTAGAAAAACATTGGTTGAATATCACTGCATCTTGATGAGCATTGTTGGTATGCCAAGTGGTTTTATCAGGTCAACTGGAAGTTCATCCAAGTTTATTGGAGGATGACATACACAATGGCATCCTTGCTATAATAGTGGAACTTGCATTGCATAATGTATGCTATGTTCAATATGGAAACATAAGGCATTCAAGAATGGATTTAAAGAAAATTTTGATTTTATATTTTAGTTTTTGTTTCAGTTTTCGCTTCAAATGTCCAAGTAAAATTTAGTTGCAGTAGAGGCCACAACAAGAATAGTGGGCTTACATCTCCGTAAATGTGAAGGTAGCATTTCAAAGTTCCTTATTCGGGAGATGATTAGTTTTTGTTTATGGTGAGGTTACCTCAGTTACAACATCCAAGTAGTTGTTTTGGTGATGTAGTAGTGCACAGTCTTGAAGTGAGTCATGGAGTCATTTTAGAAGTATGAAACTTGTCAACGGATTTCCTGATGATAAGGTTATGCTATTTGAATCACTGCAAGCACTGAAACATCAAAATTGTTTCATGGAGTGATTGTTTGAGGCAGATAGTGATACTAGAGGCATTTTTATGATTAGTCTTTGGTTCATGTCTTATAGCAGGCAATTATAAGAGTGGTTCCTCTTAGTCGTTCCAAGGAGGAATATTATGAATGTAACAACCCAAATTAGATTTAGACCTTGTAGACCACGTTGGCACAAAGATAAAATTTCAGTACTATGGGTGGTGAAGCCCAGGTTTCAGTTTTGAAACTAGACTCTAATACCATATGTAACACCCATCTAGGATGTTAGGCAATTTGTCGCTCATTAAATACATAATTTCATTTATTTTCATTTCCACAACTCTTCTACACTTTCTCAATGATAAATCTAAATAACATGATGAAATATGTAATAGGTTAACTCTAAGATTTAGAACTTAAAACAAAAGTATATAAAAATATCAATAACAAAATACCACTGAAAAATACCTCCTCCTTAGTTTGTCGAATCTCATCATTGTAATGTAGTCATAGGCACTTCCAAGCACTCGTTTCCTTCTTTACCAGAGTGAAACAACGGAATCCTCCCATCCAACTAGGAGTCTAGCCGAATAACTAGCTCCAAGAAACCTTTCAGTTTCATGGCCCTCCGTGCCCATGACTCCAAGAACAACAAAGAATAAATGCTCAAAGAAAACTATCACAAGAATTATATCTTCCAAGAATTTCACAACCTCTCATCATGATCAAACCTCTCCATCCTCCCCTCCTCACTACTTCTTCTCCCCATTTATCAAGTTTCCATACACACTTCCCCAAGTCTCCTCAACCACCCTGATTATTATTCATCAACCTCCCTTATCTAGATTTTTTTCGAAAAGATAAAAATAAAACTAAATATAAATGACTTGCATTACACAAAAATAAATAAAATGAAATGTCTTTCTTCTCATGCTAGCTAATAAATGTAATTTGACAATTTTCCCCTAAATGTACATAACACCCCACCATGCTTATTTAATTCATCATACCCACCATCTATCAAATTCAAGAAGGTATTTAATGCTTCTAGATATTTTGTATGCAATACAATTTACATATTCAATAAAAATTCAATTAAATAGTTAATAATTGACTTTAATTAATTAATACATTAATTAATTGTACTAGTGTACATGGGTAGGTTATGTATGCATAGCTAGAAGACACATATCTCATGTATGTACTAACGATAAAAAACTATTGCCTCTGGTGCATAGTTCCTATATGATCACCAAGACATGTAGGACAATAGATCAAGTAATGCATCATTTAATAATCTTAATGAACAAAATTACAACAATTCGTCAAAAAATCATTATCACACTTAAAATATCAATAGGAAATCAAAGAGGGTTTTAAACATGGTAGGAACTAAGTGAGTAAACAATAGTGGCATCTCTAATCCCCAATCAGTGTTCTCAACCAATATCGAAGCATCCTTCCTTCCTAACCTACTTCCATGTTCCATCCTATCCTTTCCTCTGTCAGACTAAGTTGGAGCATCAACTATATTGACCTAACTCCAGATAGAACCCGTAAGCGGAAGTGTCATACATCTTGACCAAGCTTCCCCAACAAGCAACTAGCAGTCGTCATCACACGTCTAAGGGAGCGTGACTTCACACAACCCTCCCACGACTCTAGGTTTCAGAGGATAAATGGTGGGAAATACTTCCACCCCTCCTTATAGAAGTAGGGTCAACACCCCACATCAAGCCCTATTGTGCAACTACTATTCTTGGAGTCCGTCATCAAATAACCACTCTGGGCAAGTTGTGCATCGTGTCAAAACCACACTTACCATAGATCATAGCAATATTTTAAAGCATAAATTAAATCATAAGTACAACTTATAGCATACACTATCTTTTGGATGTCTACGACATCCAAATTACGTCAACACTACAATCATTTCGTCATTACATAACTTGTCAACCTGCAGCTTAGTTCACCAATACTCATATCCATGTATATACGTCATAATTTCATATAAGATCCATATCTATATTGACGTTCAATTAAGAAATGTATGCTTATTTTTATTATGCCTTGCATATCTTACACATTCACAACATAACTTAAGCTGGTATCCTTGTACCAAAATTCCACAATTAAACTGACATGTTAAACCAAATCACATAATCATCGTCATCACAAACATATAACAACAAAATATAATATTGTGCAACTCAAAAATAAGTCTAGACGTACACCTCTCACATTTCTATATCAGTTTCAGTGAGTCCAAATAGTTACTAGGAAATGAATTACTATAATGAGAAAAATCGAAGTTATAATTTCCTAAGGCCAAAATATGGGGCGTTACATAATCTGCTAGATCCAACGGTCAAGATCTTTTCCCAGATCTATGGTGTATATCTCCTCAGATTTTTGGGTTTCGAGTTTCGGAGGTGTTCACCTCTCATCACTTCCCATCATCTGACTTCATGAAATCCTAAGGGTTCTCCTGACTAACTCAAGCACGACTCCACAAGATCTAACGGTTGAGTCCTCCTCCGAGATCTACGACGTAGATCTTCTCATGTTTTCAAGGTTTTGTGTTTTGGGGTTTTGTGTCTCAACGCTCCCCACTTTTCCCGACAATCGAAATCCCGAAAGGCTTCTCGAATATCCTTCTGGCACCTTATCTAGATCTAACGGTTGTAAATTTATTTCCTTCTGAACAGATCCTATGGCTCCCATACTCCAAGTGTTGAGCGCTCTCTCTCTCTATGGTAAAGTACCATGCCGGCTATAGTTTTATTATACTGCTACTCTTCCTGAAATTCTTAACACAGCCAAGTAACTCCTTGGCACTGCAGAATTCTCTAAGCTTTGAAATTGGTTCCTCCAACACAATTTCGCTTGATACCTTGGGTCCAAAGACCACTTATCTGGCCCATCCAGGCTCAGCATGGAAACCTTGGCTCTGATACAACTTATCTGGACCATACAAGATTTTGGAATAATATTAAAATATTATTCCCAAGGACTTAATCCCCTAGGCTTAGCCCCTAGGCTCAACACTTAGCCTTTATTTCCAACCTTTCATCCCCTTCCACCTTACCCACCTTCTAGAAGCTTATTCCGTCATCACTCATTCATTGTGGTTGGTCTGCACGCAACAATGTTTATATATTATATTAATGTACTGCATAATTACATATACAAAATGAGGTTTCTAGCCTTAATACTTAGGCTCTCTAGACTAATAATTACATAAGCCCACCAACTTATCAATACTCGGCTCACCATCTTATAAAACATGATTTACAATTCATAAACATGATTACAACAAGGCTCGTCCTTAGGGATATTACATCGAAGGTCATTTTTTATTGCCTATCCATGGGTTTTCTTACCTTGTTATAGAGTCAATAAATTTTCACATGTAGACATATCACTAACCATAGAGATTGAGTTGGGTTTTATTCTTAGACAATTTGGAATTCACTAAGAATTCCAACACTTCACTAGGATGGTGAATCTAGGAATAACCAACAATTATACATTCCATGGACCTACTTACCTCACTCAAGAGTTGACCTAAAAATAAACTAAATAGCTTACCTAAAAAAGATAAATCAATAAAATTCCAAATAACTAGTTATTAAATCATTTTTTTCTAGGTTACAAAGCCCAAAGAATCATCATAGACATAATCGTGTGATACCATTATTTTTTCATGCTTATTAGACTTGCAACTATTATTGGTTCCTAACTCTATGATTGAAATAACCTATTTCAGCTACATAAGTACTCTAAAAGAAAATAAATAAATAACATTCAAGAAAAATTAAACTACAACTACAACATACACAATACCTCACCTTAGAGTGCCCTCCCCATCAAAGGTTCAACTTGTGCACTTTCTACAGAATTCCCACACACTCTTAAAAGGAAATCATGCACCATAATGATCTTTGACATATATATTAAGTGAAAGAGTGTTAGAATACTAACAATATATGTACCCCCCACAAAGATGAGAGTGCCCTATTTATATAACACGACCAAAGTATCTTTGCGTTCAAAAATAGGGATGACTAAGCTCCTATATGCTTGGGGGTTCATTTTAATTGCAAATTGATATTTGGAACACTGTAATCCATAAGTGATCAAAGTCTCCCGAAACAAAATGAACATGATAAGAAAACTCAATTCATTTGTGTATCAAACCTTGAAGCATGTGGGAATCATGGCTCTATTTTCATAGTACAAGATTAGATTGGTTGAAGGTTGGCATACTCATCAATTACTTCGGACAAGAATAGGCACAAATTTTTGCAACATCCTAAACTTTAATGCACAGATGCCACTAGACATGAATAGTACTTTGTCCTCAATAACAACAAGTTGGCATGTTCTTCATTGTTTCCATAACTGTTCGGTATCTTCCTCAACTTGTTAGAACTATGTGAGGCCATTTGATACCCTGTGAAATAGATTGTGAAATTCTTGCTACAAGTTATGTTAGCAAGGTTTATTTAGACATATATATTATGACAACATCCTTCTTCATTCACTAAAACACAAATAATTTCACAACATTCCCTAAATTTAATCATGCTAACCAGAAAGATACCTAAATTGCAATCCTCCTTACATTGTGATATGAACATAACAAATTAGTGATGATAACAAGGATTAGGGTTTAAACTAGGTTCTTGTGATAGAGAAAGAGATAGTTATAGGTGGTGTTAGCTCCCGATACTCTCCACTGATCAAATGCAATATTTCAAGTTATTGTTGGGTTTTAGGTCAAATGTTTATATTTCACAAATGAAATTTGACATCTCTTGTGTGTCAAATGACCCTTGAGTCATGTCTAGGTGTCGTTACTACTTCCTCTATTATACTTGTTAATCACCATCTCATCACCATGTTGAAATTTCTTTTTGTGTTATTCTAGTCAGCCTACTAGCCAAAGTATACCATCAACACCATCCTGCAAACTCAAAAAGAGAAAAAATTGTGAAAAAATGAGGGTTTTGTTGCATTTTCGGAACAATGTGACCCTTCTAAACAGTGTGACCCATGGTGCGACTCTTTTGCATAGTGCGGCCCATGGAGTGCCACTTCTGAGTAAGGTTGGAAAATTCAGTTTTTGAACGCCTTCCCGTTGGTATTTTCTCAAGCTTGATGGTTCATTGGAAAGTAGACACATGGTGCCACTTGACCTAGTTTCTATAATTCAAAATGGACTCCTAAAAGTTTTCCAAAAACAACCTTGAACTGGTCTGAGTCTTCTGCAGTTTTGGACACTACGCTTCTGTCAAACTTTCAAATTTTCAATTTTTTCCTGTTTTGGTCGAAGTCAGAGGTAGTAGATCGAATTGTAAAAGGTCATATGATGTAATAACCAACAATGATTTCATTCCATGACACAACATAACATTTAGGCATTCTTTTGAACAATCAATGGGAAATTCTAAAATCCCCAAACGAACTTATTGTCTTGTTCCAAAGTGAAATTCCATAAAAAAAGCACACTTATTATTTCACAACCATGGATGTTATATTCCATGAGTATTAGTTTAGATCATATATAGTGAAGAAGATTTTGATTATGGTGTTGGAATCTTGGATTTGGCTCACAACAATGATCATGCAATTAACAAGTTGAGGAACCTCTCCAAGTCACCGTGGACTAAGTCCTTGATGCATTTAATTCCCAACAAGGTTTCACTAATTCTATTGCAAATAGAAATGATTGTATTCTATTTCTAGAAGACATTGCCCATAATAACATTATTTTTTAATACATTTTTTATTGCCTATCCATGGGTTTTGTTACCTTGTTCTAGAGTCAAGAAATTTGCACATGTAGACATATCACTAACCACGGAGATTGAGTTGCATTTTAGTCCTAGACAATTTGAATTTCGCTAAGAATTCCAACACTTCACTAGGATGGTGAATCTAGGAATAACCAACAACTATTAAATTCCATGGACCTGCTTACCTCACTCAAGAGTTGACCTAAAAATAAACTAAATAGCTTACCTAAAAGAGATAAATTAATAAAATTCCAAATAACTAGTTATTAAATCATTTTATTCTAGGTTACAAAGCCCAAGGAATCATCATAGACATAATCCTGTGATACCATTGTTTTTCCCTACTTATTAGACTTGCAAATATTAGTGGTTCCTAACTCTATGATTGAAATAACCTATTTCTTCAACATAAGTACTCTAAAAGAAAATAAATAAATAACATTCAAGAATAATTAAACTACAACTACAACATACACAAAACATACACAATACCTCACCTCAGAGTGCCCCCCCTCAAAGGTTCAACTTGTGCACTTGCTACAAAATTTCCACACAATCTTAAAAAGAAATATTGGACCCTAATGATCTTTGACATATATATTAAGTGAAAGAGTGTTAGAATGCTAACAATATATGTAACCCCGCAAAAGATGAGAGTGCCCTATTTATATCACAAAACCAAAGAATCTTTGCGTTCAAAAATAGGGATGAAGAAGCTCCTATATGATTGGGGGTTCATTTTAATTACAAACTGATATTTGGAACATTGTGATCCATAAGTGATCACAGTCTCCAGAAACAAAATTAACATGATAAGAAAACTCAATTCATTTTCTTATCAAACCTTGCAGCATGTGGGCATCGTGGCTCTATTTTCATCAAATTCCTCATCAATTCCTCTGGACAATAATAAGCACAAATTTTTGCAACATCCTAGACTTGAATGCATAGATGCCACTAGACATGAATAGTAATTTGTCCTCAATAACAACAAGTTGGAATATTCTTCATTATTGCCATAACTGTTTGGTATGTTCTTCAACTTGTCCTAACTGTGTGAAACCATTTGATACCCTATGAAATAGATTGTGAAATTCCTGCTACAAGTTGTTTTAACAAGGTTTATTTAGACATATATATTATGACAACATCCTTCATCATCACTAAAACACAAGTAATTTCATGACCTTCCCTAAATTTAACCATGCTAATGCAGGAGCATCTCTCCATGCCAGCCAGCCAGCCACATCAACATGCACTTATTTGGAGCTGAAGGGAGGCGCAGCCTCATTTTTGAATTGTAATGAATGTAATTTAATGTCTTAGGTTGGTGAGCCATGAATGACATGCCTTTGCACAGGCTATAGATAAGATAGGCATTTATGTTAGATCGGCTGAGATCTAGTTCTGGATAGCAGACAAGACAACGATTAATTGTAAATTAATTAGAGTAGGTAAATCCTGGAGGGAAGCATTAAGAGCCCTCAGGTCAAAAATAAGATTTGATATCTCATTGTGTAATTAGAATGAAAAGGCATGTAGAGCCGAGGAGAGCTCGGGAACACCTTGTAAACATACAGGCATTTGCCAATTGTTAATATATGAACATAGAGCAGTTTTTCCTGCATGATATTCTGTTTATGTGGGTGCATGTGAGTGTTTTCCTTATGCTGTAATTATATGATGCTATCATGCATTTGCATGGAGTGTGTTTGATTTTAGGTTTGAGAGGTATTTGAGGGTTCATTCCATGGGGGCGTGACAGAGTGCTGAGACTCTGAATACCAGTGCACGGAGGATGCACTTCTGAACTCGAAGGAGTCAGACAAAGACGTTCTGAGAGCACCAGCCTGGAAGCAACAACTCATACAGAAGGAGGACCTTTGGGGTTACTGAACACCTCAATAGTCAAGGCAGTGTAGCTGAGACACTGTTGTAAACAAAACCTTTGAATAGTACTGAAGGAGTTCTACCAAGAGAGTATTGAGTGTGCACATAGGAAAGAACTCTGTTGTGAGTTCAGGAAGACCAGAATTCTGTTGAGGATTCTGAGGAGCTCTTTCTGGAGGACGTTAAGTGAAGTGGGTGAGCACAAGTAGAAAACATAGTTGTTGAGTGTTTGGTGGAAGAGATACTCCTCCAGATGGGCGTTGAGGGAGTGTGCAGATAGCACAGGAGGAAGGAACTCTTTGAGGTTTATCATTTGAAGAAAGAATCTGCTGAGGGAGCTTTCATTGAGTTACTAAATACCCAAAGCACTCAGCAATAGGTTGATTGATCTCGAAGACTGCCAGGAGCATCGTATTCTCCATCTGTGGGAGAAAGAGGGGAATGAGTTTCAATTGTTTCTCTGTCTGAGCCAAGAGATTCCTGCATAGAGTGCAGTGAATTCATCCGCATAGAGTGCGTTGATGAGGCTCGGCAGTTAAACTCTCATTCTCATCTGCCCAGAGTCGAATTGGGTTACTCGTGTCGTGCAGGGGAAGCACAGACCGAGGATGAAATCTCAACAATTACTCTGAGGAAAAGAAAGCAGGAATTACTGTGGCAGTGAGTGCACAGAGTCCGGAAGAACTCAACACTTCGAGAGTTGTTGAAGTTCGAACGTGAGCAGCGGGTGCAGAGTCTCTAGAGGAGTAAGAGGGACCAAGCTCAGGAGGGATAGTTCCGTTGTGAACGTCATAGGAACAGACCCAGGTGGGATTCGAATCGGGAGAAGCTCACAAGTGGAATAAATCTCCAAGGGAAAAAGTCAACGGACAGGATTCGCAGAAGGAAATTGCGAAGTCCCAAGGATCGTCTGATTGTGGAGAAACTGCGCAGGAGTTAACCCCTAGGTGCAGGAAGGGTCAAAGCCCATCGGGGTTCGTCATTTATCGATTCACAAGGTGAGGCGCAGACTCAGTGAAATCGCGAGTCACGATTTCCCGAGTTACTTGGAGCCGTTGATCTCCACAGGACAGGTGGCACGCGATCCCGGGAGGTCGGGATTCGGCGTTCGACGATTCTCGTTGCAAGGAATTTCAATTGGTGAAATCGCCATCCCGCGATTCCTTATCACACGAGGGAGAGAAGTGGAGTCGCAGTGTGAGACCACAGGTACGAGTGGATTCCATGTGGCATTATATCGGAAGATCAGAACCTCAGAGCTCGGGGTTTGGAATGTCAGGTTGTTGACACCACAAGCCAAGATTTCCCAATAGGGAAATCCATGATATACGGAAACGTTGACCGTTGACCATCGGAACTCGGGGTTCAGAGTTTCGACGTGCATGAGATGGTGAATCAAGTTTCGCGATACAGCGAAACCCGATTTCCCGATAAGCGGAGGGGAGATCGTCGAAGGAAGAACTGTGGGTAGGATAACTCCCAAGAGGAGTTGGAAGAGCTCTTTGACTCTTCGGGCCGTGTTTGTGGAAGGTCCTGGTGAGAGAGGGTCCGACCGTGAGGGTTGAGCGGCCTTGCACCAAGTGGTATCAGAGCCCGAAATCTTGTCTGTATATATCAGGCGAGAGAAGGGAAGGAGAAAGAGGAAGCACTCTGATACACATGACTTGCATCAAGTGGTATCAGAGCGGGAACTACATTATGTACATTTCAGGTGAAGTGAGATGGCAAAAGAAAGAAGACAGAGTTATTGAAGACTTTGTGACGACAGCGTGCAGGTGGAAAACAGTCGTGGATACAGTCATTAGGAGACTAGGATAGAATGAAGCAAGGCACTCAGGATTACAGGAGTGACAACAACAGATCTTTCAGGGAGGCAGATGGAACCAGCAGCATGGCTACTGAAGGCCATAAGCGTGCTGAAAAGAAGAGCCCTAAACTGATGAGCGGAGCAAAGATGGATAAAGAGCTCGCCGACATAAAGCGAGAGATGGAGGAGCTCGAGATAAGGATGCGACAGGATAGAAATCCGAGGTGGGTTAACAAATGGCTCATGAAGATGCCAAAGGTTAGATGGCCAGTCAGGGAACTAATGGTCAAAAGGTAGCAGAGGTTGTTGAGGAGATTGTTGAGGTATGTTGAGGACCTCAGGGCCACCGAAGACGAGATGGTTTGTTACTGTTGGCCAGAGACAGGGAAAGGTCTCGATGATGATGATGATGATTGGAATAAATTGGAATCAGCTGATGATTTCAAGTACTGCCAGTTGGGCAGGAAAGAAGAAATTCTAGTTTGCCAGGAGGGCAATGAATTGGGATCAGTTGAGGATCTAAAAGACTGTCGTGAGGGCAGCCAGGGAATTTCAATTTGTCAGTTGGGCAAGGGAACATAAATGAGATCAGCTGAAGATCTCATGGATTGTTAGGGGGACAATGAGGAAACTTTGCATTGTTAGCTGGGCAATGAAAGGAGATCAGATGAAGATCTCGAAGACTGCCAGGACGACAGTGGAAGCATCAAGGACTGCCAGGTGGGCAGCAGAGGAGTTTTAAACTGCCAGGTGGGCAGAGATGAGAAAGTGGGACTAGTTGGAAGTCTCATGAGCTCGATGGAGAGTTCAAGTCAGCATTGGGTGCTGATGCAGATGGGGTCAATGGATCTCAAATCTGTCGGGAAGGCAGCAAAAGCATTCCACATTTCAGGAACGAGCAAATGAGCTCAGGATTTGAGTGGGATCAGCAGGTGCAGCTGACCACAAGAGATTTGGAGAGCCAAGTAATGATTGGGGGAATCGAGGTATTCCTACCGTCTACCTAGGAAGAGGCAAAATTTTATGTTGCAGGTATAGCAACAACAGCAAGAGAACAGTTAGTCGTGACTGTCCAAGAAGAATCGGTGCAGATAGCGAAGACTGCCCGAGCAGAGGAAAATAAATTGGAGCAGACTTTGGAAGCTGCCCAAGCAGAAGGAGAGAGCGAGCATTCTGAGGAATGTCTCAACACATTCAGCAAGGGAGCTGAGGAAGCTGCAGCACTGAAGCTGGCAGCGAAAAATGCCAAGGAACAGGAATATAAAATTATCACTCCATGGGATATGGAGCTGGAGATGCTGGAGGATTGGTTGAACAATCCAGAACTGGCAATAGAACTAGTAGAATTTGAGCTGCCAGAAAAGAGGATGACTAAGCAGCAGGACAATCAAGACGAAACTGCAGAGCTGAATACTGCAGCAGAGTGGAAATTGAAGGCCAGAGATGAATATGGGGGTAAGGATGAAGAGGAAAAATATGGCATGGGAGATCATGATGATCTGTCCATTGGCCAAAATATTTTGCAGCTGAGGAGACTGCAAAAGCAGAACCAGCCACAGGAGCAGCTGGACTGAGAGATAGAGGACATCAGAAGGCTGATGTTGAGGTCAGCACAGACTACCAGTGAAGAGAAGCTAGGTAGAAATAAGGTAGTAACAACAGTGCAGCGGAAGCAGCAGCAGCAGCAGAATGGAGCAGAGGAAAAGATCCAAAGACTTGTCTGGGACCCAGGTGGATTCCAACAGCTACAAGGGAAGCTCATGCGCAGGAGCTCATAATTTTTGCAGCGGTGGAGTATGATGCAGGAGCATCTCTCCATGCTAGCCAGCCATCCAAATCAGCGTGCACTTATTTGGAGTTGAAGGGAGGCGCAAACTCATTTTTGAATTGTAATGAATGCAATTTAATGTCTTAGGCTGGTGAGCCATGAATGCCATGCTTTTGTGCAGGCTGTACATAAGATAGGCATTTATGTTAGATCGGCTGAGATCTAGTTCTGGATAGCATACTAGACAGCGATTAATTGTAAATTAATTAGAGTAGGTAAATCCTAGAGGGAAGCATTAAGAGCCCTCAGGTAAAAAAGAAGATTTGATATCTCATTGTGTAATTAGAATGAAAAGGCATGTAGAGCCGAGGAGAGCTCGGGAACACCTTGTAAACATACAGGCATTTGCCAATTGTTAATATATGAACAGAGAGCAGTTTTTCCTGCATGATATTTTGTTTATGTGGGTGCATGTGAGTGTTTTCCTTATGCTGTAATTATATGTTGTTATCATGCATTTGCAGGGAGTGTGTTTGATTTCAGGTTTGAGAGGTCTTTGAGGGTTCATGCCATGGGGGCGTGACAGAGTGCTGAGACTCTGAATACCAGTGCATGGAGGATGCACTTCTGAACTCGAAGGAGTCAGACAAAGACGTGCTGAGAGCACCAGCCTGGAAGCAACAACTCATACAGAAGGAGGACCTTTGGGGTTACTGAACACCTCAATAGTCAAGGCAGTGTAGCTGAGACACTGTTGTAAACAGAACCTCTGAATAGTACTCAAGGAGTTCTACCAAGAGAGTATTGAGCGTGCATAGAGGAAAGAACTCTGTTGTGAGTTCAGGAAGACCATAATTCTGTTGAGGATTCTGAGGAGCTCCGTCTGGAGGATGTTAAGCGAAGTGGGTGAGCACAAGTAGAAAACATAGCTGTTGAGTGTTTGGTGGAAGAGATACTCCGCCAGAAGGGGGTTGAGGGAGTGTGCAGATAACACAGGAGGAAGGAACTCTTTGAGGTTTATCATCTGAAGGAAACATCTGCTGAGGGAGCTTTCACTAAGTTACTAAATACGCAAAGCACTCAGGAATAGGTTGATTGATCTCAAAGACTTCTAGGAGCATCGTATTCTCCATATGTGGGAGAAAGATGGTAATGAGTTTCAATTGTTTCTCTGTCTGAGCCAGGAGATTCCTGCATAGAGTGCAGTGGAACTCATCCGCATAGAGTGCGTTGATGAGGCTCGACAATTAAACTCTCATTCTCATCTGCCCAGAATTGAATTGGGTTACTCGTGTCGTTCAGGGGAAGCGTAGACCGAGGATAAAATCTCAGCAATTAGTCTGAGAAAAAGAAAGCAGGAATTACTGTGGCAGTGAGTGCACAGATTCCGGAAGAACTCAACACTTCGAGAGTTGTTGAAGTTCGAACGTGAGCAGCGGGTGCAGAGTCTCTAGAGGAGTAAGAGGGACCAAGCTCAGGAGGGATAGTTCCGTTGTGAACGTCATAGGAACAGACCCAGGTGGGATTTGAATCGGGAGAAGCTCACAAGTGGAAGAAATCTCCAAGGGAAAAAGTCAACGGACAGGATTCGTAGAAGGAAATCGTGAAGCCCCGAGGATCGTCCAATCGTGGAGAAACTGCACAGGAGTTAACCCCTAGGTGCAGGAAGGGTCAAAGCCCATCGGGGTTCGGCATTCGGCGATTCACAAGGTGAGGCACAGACTCGGTGAAATCACGAGTCGCGATTTCCCGAGTTACTCGGAGCCGTTGATCTCCACAGGACAGGTGGCACGTGATCCCAGGAGGTCAGGATTCGGCGTTCGACGATTCTCGTTGCAAGGAATTTCAATTGGTGAAATCGCGATTCCCGATCGCATGAGGGAGAGAAGTGGAGTGGCAGTGTGGGACCACAGGTACGATTGGAGTCCAGGTGGCATTATATCGGAAGATCGACACATCGGAGCTCGGGGTTTGGAACGTCAGGTTGTTGACACCACAAGCCGCGATTTCCCGATAGGGAAATCCCCGATATACAGAAACGTTGACCGTTGACCATCGAAACTCGGGGTTCAGAGTTTCGACGTGCATGAGATGGTGAATCAAGTTTCGCGATACAACAAAACTCGATTTCCCGATAAGCGAAGGGGAGATCGCTGAAGGGAGAACTGTGGGTAGGAGAACTCCCGAGAGGAGTTGGAAGAGCTCTTTGACTCTTCAGGCCATGGTTTTGGAAGGTCCTGGTGAGAGCGGGTCTGACCGTGAGGGTTGAGAGGCCTTGCACCACATGCGAATAAGAAATAAACCTAAATTGCAATCCTCCTTACCTTGTGATATGTACACAACAAAGTAGTGATGATAATGTTGAAATTTTGTAACTGCAAAGGCTATTCTATTTTATTACTGATGTATTATTCATTAGATCAATCCCCTTTTGTGGATTAATCATGTTGGGTATTGTATATGACCAAATTGCCTTTTGCGGATTGGTCAAACCCTAATTGTAATGGGCTAAATGAAAAGTCGGCCCCATAATATATTAAAGTTATTATAACGACCCATAATATATTAAAGTGGTTCTAACCACCCAGAATGAGAAGTCCTCCCTGCCAGTGAAAAGACACCGTGATGCAGTGCCCCCACCTCAGCAAGGTCTGTTGACCTCCCGATCACTGGATCTTCTCAATCTTAGAGCTGGAACTTCTCGAATATTTCTTGTTGGAATCCTCATGAAATATCCACAGGTCCTATGTGTAACTCAGCATGTGCGAACAAGAACTAGGCGTAAGTTTCCTTCAGATGACCACGGGCTGTGACCATGAGCCTAACGAAAAAGGCGTTTCACAATTTCGCGCGTCAGGTCTTTGCATGTGAGTAACCCTGATTCTCCCGACCTATAAAACCCCGACATGAGCCTAACGTGTACTAGCTCCTCCCTTATATTCCCTCAATGTGACCTACGGTCATGACCTGGGGCTCAACTCTCAATCACGTCAGGATTTTGCATATGGGGAACTCCCGATATGATTAGATCTACGGTCCACAATCTTCCTTCAATCGATGACTGTGATCAAGTTGCGATTTCATGTTTTGCAACTTTGGGGTTTGGTTCACCTATGTTATCCCGATCCCCAATTTCTCGATATTTGTGAGCATCAAATCGATGACTCACAACTCCCCATGATCTAACGGCTCAGATCAACTCGCAACTTCATGTTTCGTGACTTTGGAAGATGGCTCTCTCCATGCTCCAAATTCTCGATTGTCGATTCTAGCTTGCCTCTGATCGACAGTCTAGATCTCTCTGTGATTCAACGGTTGAGATTAAGTCACGAATTTGGGTTTTGACAGTTTGCTTACCCTATGCGCTTCCAAAAGGTTAAGGTTCATGCACTTACCTCTGGATCCAACGATTGTTGGTTCTCGTGTTCAGATCCAATGATTGGGGTCTAATATCCTCTCCTACGTGTTCCTCCTATCTGGACTATGTTCTGACGATCCAAATATTTTCTGATGGTCGATCCAACGATCACAATCTCTTCTCCTCCTGAGCTTTTGCTTTCTCCAAACTTATAAAATTTCGACCATTTAAAGGCTCTGACCTTTGATTCTTCCACGAGTCCACTTCTTTGGCCCTCTCTGCACCTCTAGAAAACGTTATCTCTTCTGAGATTCCTCGCCTTATGTTCCTTTGACCTCCTAAAGGGTCACTTTGACACTTAATCGAGTATCTGATCTATGCACTCCTTGCAACAGATCCTTAGAAAAAGGTTTGTGTTCTTGTGGCCGACTGTGCACACCTTGCACCAGTCACTTTTCACTCCTTGCAAAGGGAAAGTTTCGTGCTATTACTTCTGAGCTTCGGAATCGAAACAGACTCCGTCAACACACTCCTTGCATTCGATGTGCACACCTTGCACTCATTGAACAAAAGAGAAACAATTGAAAGTTACACTAACATTCACAATTTCATCTACTCATAACGATATTCATTCATTCATGAAAACAATAATAACAAGGAATTGCAAACAATAATAGTAATATGCATCTGGATCAATTTTCCTCTATTATATTCACTTAGACAAAAATATGGCTACAACTATTTTCAAACAGTAAATATATTTAAAAAAAAATACAATAAAATAATTTTATATATTTATGTCTTTATTAAATGTTAGTAGAGTAAGTAATACTGAATTTTATAGAAATATTTATAAATTCAATTAAAAAAAAAAAAATACAATAACAAAATTTTATATATTCACTAAATGTTGCAAGACAGTGAAAATGCTAATACAACATCGAAAAATGTTATTGATAAGCCAATTTTTTATCAATAAATTAAAGTGGTTTATCTTAATGAAATTCAATATTAAATATTAAATGTTGACAAAAATTCATATATTTAAGTTAAACACTTCATGTTTTTGTCAATGTTGGTATATTAACACTCGTACATTTTAACCAAATTAAATATATTTAAGTTTAATGCTTAATATGTTTATATCAATGTTAGACATGGTGTCGTAAGTTTAATGCTTAATATGTCCGTATCAATGTTAGACATGGTGTCGAGTCCTCAATACTTCTAAACATAGCTTGATTTGCTCTCTTTCATAACGAGCTCAAAGCCTAATTCATGCATGTTATATTTTGTTACAAGGTTTCAGAAAGTACTAAGAAAAGACGTGTTCCGTTAAAGAGACTTTAGACTTTCCTCAAAAGGTTTCAAGGAATTGGTATCAAAAGTATATTTCTAAATTTCCTTAAAATTTGTGGAGTTTAAATATTTTAAAAGAGTGTATTCACGAAGATAATATAGAGTATCGGTAGATGTTAGCCATATTAAATGTATTTAAATTTAATGCTTAATATGTTTATATCAATGTTAGACATGGTGCCGAGTCCTCAATAGCATGCCCTTCTAAACTTAGGAAGTTTGCAAGTTGCACTATGTTGACTTGCTCTCTTTCACAACGAACTCAAAGCCTAATTCATGCATGTTATATTTTCTTACAAGGTTTTGTGAAAGTACTATGAAAATACGTGTACCCTTAAAGAGAGACTTTAAATTATCCTCAAAAGGTTTTAGGGAATTGGTATTAAAAGTATATTTCTAAAATTCGTTAAATTTGTGGAGTTTAAATGTTTTACATATTTTAAATGAGTCTATTCACGAAGATAATATAGAATATCAAGAGAGGTATCCAAAAAGAATAATAGTAAAGATAATATAGAATATCAAGAGAGGTATCCAAAAAGAATAGTAAAGGTTTTTATGTATTGTTATGTTGAGGTAACTTTTGATAAATAAGAATAATAATAAAGGTTTTTATGTATTGTTATGTTGATGTAACTTTTGATAAATATCATTTAGTATAAACATAATAAATGTGATAAAACTTATTAGAAGGTTCTTTTTCTAAAATGTTCTTAGGTTATAGATAGTATCATATAAAGAGGTGTAATTGATGTAATGAAAATAGTTGAAGAGTATTGTATTTGGAACTTACCTCATCAAGATGTTTCCCCATAAAAGAGGTAAGTTAGTGGATTCTTCCATTTAAAAAATATCGATTGTAAGGGGTTACCCTAGCTGAACGGTTTCATATTAATAAAGTGTGGAGTTCTTATGTATTGTTCTTGGATTTTTTTATATGTGATTGTATTTTTATATATAAGAAACTTCACAACTGGTATGAGAGTGCTTTCTTTCGCAAAGAAAATGGGCAACTATTTTTTCCATTTTGTAGATTTTCAAATAAAGAAGAAAAAAGACTAAACACCTAGGGAAATTCTTGTAGATTTTTTAAAAGTATTTAAAGAAAATGACAATATATTTGAATTACTCTCTTAAAATCAAGCAATTTAATAATAAAAATAAAAATAAAAATCATTTGAATCAGAGTTAAAGTCAATATATCATTGATTTATAATCAATAAATGTTCACAATTTTACGACCACATGATTGTGCCAGATTATGTAACAATTGGTGCAAGAATTTTCCAAACAAATTATATGTTTGAGTTATTCTCACAAAATAAACCAATTTCAAAAAAAAAAATTGTTGGAATCAGAACTTTCTAAGTGAATTTGTTGTTGAATTGAAATCAACAATTAAGTGAATGTGTTGTTGAATTTAAATCAACAACTTTCAAAGATTTTTGGTGACTGAAGTGTAATTGGACAACTCATAAATTTTGATAGAATGCCCATATTGCTACTAAATCCATGCCATTAGATAGAGGATTTTTATAGATTTCTTGTGGTATATTACATATGTTGCTTACAATGGATATTCACTTTCAAATCCTCATTAGCATAAACAACTCTCTCTTACATATTCAAACTCTCTCTAGTATAAATGATGAAAGATGACATTGGAGATATTCAAGAGTTCATAAAGAGCTATATTATGAAGACCATATACACTTACATTAGGGAAAAAGTATAGTTAAGAAGGATCTTCTTTGTATAATTTTGAAACTAATTATAATGATTTATATATAGATAATTATCATTTATGAAATTACAACCATTTTAATCTTTTACATGATAAATTTACTCCACGCACATTATGGAGAGCAGTCAATAACCTTCTATAAATACTATTTTTTAGTTTTCTCACTCTTATATGACTTGCTCTCTTTCATAACGAACTCAAAGCCTAATTCATGCATGTTATATTTCCTTACAAGGTTTGAGAAAGTAATATGAAAAGACGTGTTCCCTTGAAGAGATACTTTAAACTTTCGTACAAAGGTTTTAAGGAATTGGTATGAAAAGTATATTTCTAAAATTCCTTGAAATTTGTGGAATTTAAAGGTTTTATATATTTTAAATGAGTTTATTCACGAAGATAATAAAGAGAATAATACTAGAGTTATTTTTAATGTATTGTTATGTATTGAAGTCACATTTAGTAAATAAGACTTAGTATAAACACAATAAATGTGATAAGGATTACTAAAAGTTTTTTTTTCTAGCATATTCTTAGGTGATAGGTAGTATCATTTAAATAGGTGTAATCGATGTAATGCACATAATTGAAGAGTATTGTATTTGGAAGTTAGATCATTATGAGGTTGCCCCCTAGAAGAGGCAAGTGAACAAAAGTGGATTCTTCCATTTAAAAAAAATCAATTGTAAAACATTACCCTAACTCAATAGTTTTATATTAATAATGTGTGGAGTTTTTATGTATTGTTCTTGAATATTTTATATGTGATTGTATTTTTAAATATAAGGAACTTCACAACTCTTATAGGTATTATTTCCTAGACCAAGAAAATGGGTAATGTTTTTTTGCATTTTGTAGATTTTCAAGTAAAGAAGATAAAAAACTAAAGAACGAGGAAAATTGTTCTATACTCTCTTAAAATTAACCAATTTTATAATAAAAAATAATTTGAATCACACTTGGAAGTCCATATATCATTGATTTATAATCAATAAATTTTCACAGTTTTACGACCACATGAAATTAACCAATTTAATAATAATAAAACATTTGAATCACAGTCACAGAGGTCAATATATCATTGATTTATAATCAATAATTTTTCACAGTTTTACGACCACATGATTGTGCCACATTCTGTAACAATTAGTGCAAGATTTTCTCAAACAAATTATATGTTTGATTTCTTCTCACAAAATAAACCAATTTCTAAAAAAAAATATATTGTCCGAATCAGAGCTCTCGAAGTGAATGTGTGGTTGAATTAAAATCAACAATTTTCAATGATTTTCGGTGAATGAAGTGTGATTTCACAACTCATGAGTATTGACACAGTGTTCATGTTGCAATTGTCAGTGCGGAAACAACAATTACCATAAGAAAATCAATACATGCAAACACAAAACACAACAAACAACAATTTACGTGGTTCACCCAAATGTTGGGCTACGTCCACCAAGCGTAGGTATCGATTATCTTATTACTCAGCTAATGGAGATTACAGACAGGCTCACTCCTCTCAGACACACTCACAGCCTCTACGGGCATACAAATTTATAGCAATATATTAGAAACTGACTAATAAATGTAATCTCATCCATAGTTTAACTTAGGTGCATTGGTTACAACCAATCCTGATTTGATCTCACCCGTATTCTAACTTGGTTGCCTTAGTTACAACCAAATCTGATTTATAGGATCTAGAATCCTATTCACGGATGAGTTTTGTTGTCACTGTTTCCAACAATCTCCACCTTGACAACAAATAACCTGATACCTTGCTCCTTCTTTTGTTCATCACCTTTTCTGCAAGCCAAGAGAAGCCAAGCACCATTGTAGCTTCTCTAACACTACTGGTTTTGTGAACATGTCTGCACAGTTCTCTTTTGTATGTACTTTTTCAAGAGAGACTCCACCTTCATCGATGACCTGTCTTACAAAATGGTACTTGATAGGTATATGTTTT
>JZKD02S1808016.1:167140-186330 GCA_000966675.3 Picea glauca | reverse complement strand
CATGCTTATATATATATATATATATATATATTTGAACATTAAAATATTTTAAGCATCTCCTTGATTTTGGGAAGTAGAGAGTGCCTATTAAAGAAATAAGTTTTTTTTACTTTCAACTACTTTATCTCTTTCTCTCTATATAGAATTATTTTACTTAAGATGGATATTGAAATATTTTATTTATGATTGATATTAAAATATTTTTCTAAATGTCAAGTGTCAACTCTATACTAAACATTAAAGGAAATACACATCTCCCTCATACTAGTTTGTAACCAAATTTCTTAATCTTAAATGCAATATGCACAATTTTTTCAAATAACTTACATTATATACAACTTTATATTTATATAAATACACACAAACTAACCAAACATCAATCTTAAAATTAGATATACATATGCATAAAAACTTACTAAAATCAAATCATAGCATACTCTTATGATCTATTATTAAGAGCTTTCCTAAACTATTGCCAATTATATATAAGTTATACCTATTATAAACTATTTTATGAACATATTTTTTACAATTATGCATGTTCCTTTGACATTGATCTCTACTATTAATTTTGTTCCATTTACAAAATCATGAATAGATTTTCTTTATTGGTTTGTGATTTCTCATTTTGTTTGATTTTATTTTAGATTAGAAATTAATGAGTAGCTATTAATTTTTTTTATTTATAATATTTTTTAAAAATAATTAAGCGGAAAGGTGTATACTTATTGACAATGAGCATAATTAATCACTTTTTAATATAAAATTTTAATTTGGTTGCTAACAATTAAAGATTTTGGCATATTCTTAGTCCTCCTCCAAAATCAATGAATGTGATTTACTCTTAATGAATATGATTTATTGTATTTTAAAATGCATCCATTAACCTGTTTACTTTTTAACATTTACCTAATCATATTAAAAAATTACTGTATCACCATCCATCTAATTGCCACTTTTAAATGATTAACCTCTTTGATACTACCATAATTGAATTATTAGCCACGGATTTTCTCAACTGTAGGTGCATTTCAGTTGTCCATGGGTTTCAACTGTCCGTCCATTCTCTACCGCAGATTTCCTCAGCTATCCGCACTCCGCCCATTCTCTACCGCAGATTTCCTCAGCTATCCGTACGTTTTAGCTGTCCTCGACTTTCATATTGCATGAGCATTCTAAGTCTAGAATTACACCTTTAGAAGTTCACCAACCACAAATTTGTAGATGGCTGTGCTAGTAATTATTATTATTATTATTTTAATTTTAATTTCCATGCAAGTACTCCAAGTTAGCATACCTCTAATGATTAATGCCCACATTCCACCACCTATTTTTAGGTCAAATTTCCTTTAAACGACATTCAAGATATCATATTCATTATTTCATGATGTGATCTTCATAGCATTGACGATCCTATCAACGTTACATCTGAATGCCTTTCTACTCTGTCCAATGATTTTATTGGGTCTGTTAAATTGTCAATATAAGACCTATCAAATTTATCGAACTCTAAGATTCGTGTTAGCCCCAATATATATGGTGAGTGTGTGAGCGAGGTTGTGGCAAATACTCCATCCTTTGGCATTCCTGTAATTTCTAGTTTCTAAAACTGAAACATTCAGTAACATGGCTTATATATTATGAAGCAAAATATATATTATGATTCTTATATATACATATAGCCGCCATAAAACTAAGAGAGGAACAGTCCTTGTAATATTGTGTTTACCTTGCATATGGTGCTGGTCGATTATATGCCTTCTCCTACAATTATGGATAAGCAACTATTCGAATTGTTGTACACGACCTCTGTATCGAACCAGCACCACATGCCGTTCGTAGAAATCAAGGGGAGGAGCTTTGTCGCTCGCCGCTCTTGCTTCTTTGATGTTATAATAATTAGCGAGCATTGACTGACAAAATGTGTGAACACGGGCAACGGGCTGTCATTGTAGCAAATATCAGATTATCAAACGGCCGATAGTAAATGAGCGAACAGGCAGCAGATAATAAAAAACATAAGTGTCATTGACACCCAACACCAAGTAATCGATAGAAGCAAAGCACATGAATTCAAGTAAAGAAAGTCGAATTTTCAATCGCCCCAAGAGGTTTTGGATTCTTTTAACAACTGTGACCTGCCAAAGAAAGTCTTCGAATTTCTGAGGCCAAACTCTTAGCTCTCACCAGATTGTTGTCGAAACTATTCCAAAAACGTGTGGCAAAAATGATGCGTTTTTGGGGTGAAATTCTTACATATAGATTCCGATGGCCAAGAAAAAGACGGGAGACCCTAATTTAACGGTTACTATATCTTTTAAAGTGTTTTCTTTTTATTTAAATGATGTTTTTAAAATTAATATATTTTGATGATATTTTTTCAATTTTAATAATTATATTTTGTTTTAATATGTAAATAAGAAGATATTTTAATAATTATATGTTCGTTTAATATGTGAATAAAAACTCATTTTATTTAAAAAATAAATATTTCTCCAAACATCATCATAACATAACCTATAAATAATCATTGATTTGGTCATTCCAATAAACCTTTAATTAATTAATAAAGTAACAAATAATCATATTCCTTAATTACTCTTAAATCCTAATTAAGTACCAATTCACTAAGTCCTAAATCACTAAACACTAACTCATGAATAATCCTCTAAACTATAAACTTATCACTTAACCCTTAATCTAAAATTCATTAGCCTTGTAACCTTTAACTAATAACCGATTATTCCACTTATCCCTAACAACAAGCCCATTGACCCCGTCAACTAACTATCTAACTCACTATCCCCTTAGTCTTTAACTACTAACTCATTATCCCCTAATAAGTAAATCCACAAACCTATCAACACCACAAAAATAATGTTTAGATTTTATTTTATTTTTAATTATTTTAATCCCATTCTCAAAAAAAAACTTTATCTTCCTTGCAAAATAGTCCTTTTTGAAGCAATATAAGTCAACTTGTATTGGTGATTCCACAAGATTATTATTGAATCTTATTTTACATAATAATTCAATTCTACTTTACATAATATTGATTCACAATTCATTAACTTATAATCACTTGAGGATTGTAAGAGAGGTTTATGCACAATTTTTTAGTGTTACAAAATTGGGAAAAAATTTCAACAACACCTCTACTACAACCTTTGTTACTACAACCTTTGTTATTTATAGTGGAAGTTTTAATAGGGGTTATATAACTAAAAAGAATTAGATAGGTGGAGGTTTTAGTGGACTTTTTTTTTTCCAGATGCTTGTATTGGTAACAAGCAATGATGTGTGTCTACCTAACATGCACTAGTGAATTCATAAACATAAAAAGCACGGGTGATAATGTAATTATTAAACATTGGTTCCATCAGTTTTTGTTATACACAATATTAGTGATTGTATAATTATTAAATCTGTATTTTTTTTGGGTTATATTTAACATTCACTCTTGTATTATTATTACGCATTTTTTTATATGTAGCACTAGTGCTCATATCACCATATTTTCTTTTCACCATATTTTCTTTTCTTTTATGACACATTTTATGATACACTCGTGCTCGTATAATTTGTAAGCATTGGTGTCTATATTACCATGTGCGAGGGAAGTGGAATTTTGAACATTTAAGGTAATTTATGAATGCCATTCTTTGTTACTAAGCACTAGTATGTATATTATTTGTAAAGCATTTATCCATATATTATACTTAAATCCTTGGTGGATATACTATATGTAAAGAACGAGTTCTTATTGTATTCATACACACCATAATATTTTGAAACTATAATTATAATTGTATGTTATATGTCACTTAGAGTAATAATGGGTTTTCACAATTTTAACATGAACAATGTTTATTATTAATAAAAATAAAATGTTGTGTATTTTATGGCATGCACATTTTAGTGAGTTCAAAAAAATGCAATACACTGATATGTATATATCTTAATTGATTTTTGTTTTACAAATTTTCAATTAATCATCTCAAAATAAAATAAGAAAATGTAAGGTCTAAAATCCAATTTGTACACTTATTGTTAACATGTCCTTGTGCAATTGGGGCAATATGTTGAGTACATTAAACAAAATCTCTTATTTTCACAGGAAAATATTCCAAAACATACAACTTGCACTATCATTCCATTACATTGATTTCCATTCATCACGTGAACTGTTGTCATTGCTCAAGCTGCATGCATGTCTCATTTCTGTTGAAATATTGTAACTTTGAAGAATATTCTACATGAAAGAGAGTTGAATAATATTATTGTATTATATTTAATTAGTGCCTATTGTGCCTTAGTAATAGTCGGCCCTATTGTGACTTGACATTTAATTGTACATTACGAGGGTAAAGTGAGAGGTCGACTGAGACCTAATTGTAGGTTGTCGAGAGCACTATTTATAAGAGAGGCCAACACCTCATTTGAACATTCACCAACGAGCTCTGCAGTGCGCAAGTCTTGAAGGAAAATTTGTTGCAACTTGGGGTGACATCAAGGAGGGTTTTGGTCTATCTCTTGGTCAAGTGGTGTGCTACTCTTCCTAGTGAAGGAGTAGAGGAGGATATTATGTTCGGTCTTTGGTCTATCTATATTGAGAAATTTTTGTTGGATTTTCTTCTCCATGAGGGTTTCTCGGGATAATCTATGTGTCTCTATTGTTTATGTGATTGTCTCTCTTAGTGTGATATTATTTATACAACTAATATTCTAAATGATTGTAATAATCAAGAAGATCCATAATTTCTAGTTGTATAAGTAAACCTTCAACAATTTATTCATCACTTGTAGGTGTGATATTGTACTTTGGTTATTTAACATACTGTTTTCTTAATTGGATTGATTTTAATGTTTCACCTCTTCGTGTTCCATATACAAACACAGATATAAAGTGTAATAAGTATATATACATTTATATAGAATAATACACATGATTGCGTGAATAAAAAAATGTACCATAGAAAAAAGTGTTTCATAAAAAATACAAATTATTTTGAAGTGTTCTTGCATGTTGTCTCTCAAAATATTTGTTGTTGGTTGCACTCTATACTTTGTTTCTTGCATGTTTAATACACCGTCACAAAACACGATCACTATAATTAATAGAAAAGTTTCTTGTTGTTCCATTAATTATAAAAATAGGGAAGTTAAACAACATAACTACTTACAAATTGTTAAATTAAACATTGATAATTCAGCATATACTCACAACCCATACTTAACCCAATCTCTATCAATTCTTTGATTGGATCTTCTTTCTATGTTAGAACCTATTAGAAGACATCCATGGATGAGTTTAAATTAATTATTTGAACATAAATATCACAAAAAATATGCAATATTATGTAACGTCGAAAAGAGAAGCACTCACAAACTTTGCGATCTACTTTTTTATTCTTCGTCATCTTGTCTTATGTGTGGAATGGGTTCCATATTTATTTTTTTTGCCAAAAAACAATTGAAAATTAGGATTTCATGCGATAATTATATTTGATGTACATAAAGGAATATATGAATGATTACATAATTCATGTACGTTTTTGCTGGGATGGATCCTCCTATGATGAAATTGTGTTCATTTCTTTTACCATATCCTTGTACACTTTTTTGGACATCCCTACCAATATATATTGGTTTTTCCCTTGTTTGTCCCATAGAATTTGCATAATCTTCTTGAAAATAAAAAAATTAAAAAAAAAAATAAAATCGACATGAAAGTAAATATAGAAAAACAAATTAATTTGGTAATTTGTGGGACATATTATAAAAAACATGTTTAGCAATAATATTTTTTAAAGGACAATTTTTTGTTATTGTATGTTTTTTCTATTGCAAGTATCATGGGTCTCATTGACCATTTCTCTCGAAATGATTCCTATTGTTTATATGTAATCTAATTCTTGGAGTCATTGGGTTCAATTTTTCATTGTAAGTGGAAATTACATCTATATTCTCTTTCCATTATATCCCTCATAGTTTTTTAATATCAATTCCTCCTCTCATTAATTTTCAACGCCACTCCAGATGAACTGGGCACCAAGTCGTCATCATTTACATCCTTCATAATTTTTATCTTCTTACGACGAAATTTCATTCCCTCTCTATCTATTCCTGCATAACATTAAAAAAATGTGAAATGGAGTGTTTAAAACATTTTAGCGACTAATGTTAAGTAATTCATTTTTAGTAAAAATACAAAGGAAAAATTCATGTTGATTGCTTTTTGATTCACCTAATTCCTCTGTTTTAAACATTTCCATAAATATTATATGCTCTTTTGCACTTGGATTGTGAACAATCTTATTGAGTTTCTTCATGTTTTTTCTCTACGAGACACGCCTTAACCAATACGTATCATTATTTAAACCTGCATAATATATTAATTTTATAAAAAAACTTAAATAAATTTCCTTGCTCTCTTGTTGGGATGAGATACCATTGTGCTCACTGCAGTAAGTTTTTTTCCTTGAAATTCTATGCATCACTTTATTTAAAAAAAAAAACTAGGAATCATTAGATATAGAAATTATGAATTTTTTTTTTACAAAATAAGATTTCTATATGTATAATAAAATATTATGCATGAGTGCACTAAACATATATATACGCATTGGTATATGATCATCATGTTCTTGTGAAATTGAAAACATTTCGTTTGTAATTTTTTATATTCACACAGTGCTCTATAAAGTAATAGAAGCACCAGACCCTCATTACCATTTATTGTGCACTGTCGAACTCGTGAACAAATTTAAAACATGAAAATTTTGATACTAAAAACAATGTTATTAACATTTTAAACTTAGTGATGATGTTGAAGGGAACATGCACACTGGCATAATATTTCTATATGGTGCGCATTGTTAACCGTGAAAGTGTTTTTTTAAAGAAAATTGATAGCGATGGGGTTTGGGATCCAATGTAATGAGTGGTCCCATTACAATGGATACCAAACTCCCAATATACAAGTAAATAAATACTATAGAAATGTTTAGTATTCTCCTTTTTCATTTCATTACAATTCCTAACATTGCAATGGGTACCAAACTCCCAATATACATGTAAAGAAACCCTATAGCAAGTTCATTTCCCTTATAAAATATGGATCAGTGGTATAAAATCAGTATGCTCCTTTTAATTTCTTAGTGCATGTCCTCGACGAAGTCATGGTATTGATAGTTGTGTCTCGAGCTATTTTTTCTTGAGAAAAACCTCTCTCTCTAGCCCAACTAGCCTCCCATGGCGGGAAAAAAGAGAGACGACGGAGCATGAGATCCTATAAAGTTGTTTCTCATGGAATCTCTTGTGTAACAAAGGAACGTGATGATGTACAATTTTTCCCAAGTCTTTTGACAACTACTAACAACAGTAGATGGATATTTGTGAAGTGACCACTTTGGAGGGGTCGCCCCCTTCAAGGTACAAGTTAATTTTATATTCCCGTATTTGAATGTCATATTGATGTTGATTCTTTACAAAAGTGCTTAAATATACTTAAAGGTTATTTCTTTGTCCACTTTTTTTTCAATAGGGAAATAACACCTTTGCGCCCCTTAAGGTCGCCCTCCATGTCAAAAATAGGTGGGAGACTAACTCTGATAAAAATATAGTGAGGAGTTTGGAATATTTGGGGTTGATCTCACTTGGGACTCCTTTATGGATGTAATCAAGGAAAAATATTAATCTATTGGAAACTATGATGACCAATACATGACATGGACCTCACTACATCAAGAGCGGGACCAAACAATGTTGGAGTTCACAAATTACTTCCATACCTTGTGCACCAAGATGGGTATTAGAGAATTTGAATGACATATGGTTATAAAATACCATGGGGGTCTACAAAGGTACATCCAAATAGAAATTGTTTTTTTGGACATCTCGTCACTAGGAGCCACTTATTTATACACTGTCAAAATCAAGATGAAATTTAAGCAGCATAAAAAGAGGTAGTTCAAGTCTTGAAATATGCAACAATCGAATTATTGTAAAGGTGGCCTTAATGCACAAAAAAACCAACATGAAGACAACCATTCCAAGCTGGAGGAAAGTAAGGGTACCTAGAGGATCAATGGGAACACTTCCAGAAAGGAGGATGAAGGGTACCTAGAGGAGGATAACTTCCAAAAAGTCCCTTGGCATAACATCAACGAATGTCACTCGAAATAGTAATTAGTGGTTGAGCTAAAAGAAAAATATTTACTTCGATTTAGAAAAAAATAAAAGGAAACGGGTCATTGATGCATAACCCACTTCTACCATCACGACCACAACAATGAAACTAGAAGAACCAGAGGAGCCTATGTAGGGGGAGTGCATATTACATTCACAGATCTGGGTGAAGGGGACCCTAGTGCATTTCATTATTGATAGAGGAAACCAAAAGAACATAATCTCAACAAAGGTCATCAAGAAGTTGGATTTGTCGAAAACATTACACCTGCAACCATACAAAATTGGGTGGCTTCACCAGGGATGAGATCTTCATGTCAAATAACAATGCCATATGTCCTACGACATCAATCCCTTAAAGGATGAGGTATTATGTGATGTTTCCCCACTAGAATTTTGTAATGTTCTTTTAGGGAAACTATATCTATGAAAGCGTCATGTTGTTTATGAGTCTTGACCTTATAGTATCATTATTACTCTAGGGGGAAATCTTTGCAGGGTACTAGAGGTATTTTTGACTATTATAGAAAAGAAAAAATTCCCACAAAGTAATATCTCATACCACAAAGTTTATCCTCTTCACGATCCGCTCAGAAAGTGAATAGAAGGAAATTGTAATTACTACAACCTTGGCCCAAGAGCTTTCTATCCAACAAAATCAAGTCGACAAGATTAGAGAATAACACAAAGATATTCTTTCTTTACCTATAGGTTTGCCTCCACACTTCCTATTTAATCCAATATATAATAGATTCCTTCACATATCTATTGGCCACAACCCCTTTTGGGCATTCTTTGTGTTCCCACCATTATCCCCCACTGATATAGCTCTTCTTGTTGCATCTTCATTGAGAGAGTCCTCCCACACTCAGATCAATGTAAATCATGCAACTATATTGTCTAAATGGATCCAACCCCTCCAACAATAGGTCCATGACATCCTTCAAAAAGATAATGTCAAGTACAAGTAGGACAACTTGTTGAACAAGGCACGCGACTCACCAAGGTTAAGATTGAGCAAAAGGTTTCCCATATCCCATGGGAATTTAATGCAATGGGGACCACTGCTTCCCAAGGGGGGTGGAATGGTGTAGGTGGATATTAGTGGCCACCCATCTATTCCACTAGATCAAAATACATTTTTTCACCTTGGTAGCTATTCTATGGTTTTTTGGGTCCTGAACTTCTAGGGTCATTTTAAGGCCCTAAACAACATTTGTTTGGCCTAGAAGAGCTCAATTGATAGTCAAATTCTATTGACAAGGCCATTTGGAAAGTGTAATTCTAAATTAAACATTTCCAATGAGGTATCAAGCGCCCCAAAGGGATATCATATTCAAAATTTATGCCCTTAGAAAATTGACATATCAACTACCCCCATCGGGGCCCACAAATCTTTTGGTGTTTCATCTCTCGAGGTTAGAGTTTTGGATGTTTAATGTTTTCTCATTTATTCTTTGTGTTTAAAAGGGATTTGGAGCCTCATTATAAACATATTCTTGTGAATTTGCATAGCCATCACATCTTTTCTTAGAAATAAGCTACCACCATTCTAGAGAGTTCAATTGACTATGAATTTATAGTTCTTGTACATTTCATTCATTAATATAAATTGCGTATTAATGTATCTTTGGGTTTCTATCATACTTTTTTATTTCATTTCATTCCCTCATAAAATCGATATCAAAAACCCTATCCCTAGATGGCTATCAAACAATGTTAAACATCAAATCGCTAGGAGAAGAAGGGATTCCATTATTCTGCATTGTATCTTGTTCCATAGCTAAGAATAAAAATTGAGAGTGGTATTTTTATAAGAATAATCGTGGAGGATATATTTTGTACAATCCATATAGGCCACAATGTCAAAGGAAACTCTAGAGAGAGTTCCTCTTTATTTTTACTTTCATTTGAAGAAAAGAGAGCTAAGTGACCTCACCTTCTAGATGGTTTTTCTCTCGTAATGGGTTTCCCAGGTTGTATCTTGTAATGAGTAATTATTTATGTTCTCTATTTTTCACATTTAAGCTATTTCATACATTTAAGTAGAAAAAAAACTAGTAACTAAATAATACATGATATCTAAGGAAACTAACCTTCACAGTAAATTTTTCAGTAATTTGATTAGATATCTTGTAATGTATTGTCTAGTCGAATATCCATGGAAATTTACAAATCATATTGGTATCAAAGAAGGTTTTCTTGCGGTATTTTGGGAATTTTGCATGGATCCAAGAATCGGTTTGAAAATAAAGTCATATAACCCTAGCCATGGCCAATGTGTCTATTCATAACAACCATTAAGATCCAGCAAATGAGAGATTTGTGAGGTTGAAGAACAAGTCAATAAAGTATCTCACAATATATAATTCCTCATGTCATCTATAGAAAGCAAGTTTGGATTGATCAAAGAGATTGGAAGCTCTAACTTTGAGATCGGATCAGAATGGAAATCGTGTGATAATGAAGACCCAAAAAATGAGTCAAGGAAATATCCTGAAAAAGATAAGTTGAGTTCCAATACCATAAACCCTTCACAATATTTATTCAATATGGAAGAAAAAGTGGACATAAATCTAAACGAAGGTGACATCGATACATTAAAATTGAACCATTGGTTGTAGAAACTAGAAGTTTATTTCAATCTTCACCACAGAGATGAAGAAAAAAAGATATCATTTTCCAAACTTAAGTTAGAGGTCCATGTGTTAACTTTCTAGGAAATCCATATGGAAACACTTAGGTTGGAGGGTCATCCACTAGTAACTAGGTGGGAGGACTTCAAAACCCTCATCAAGTCATGATTATAACCTATCGGGTATATGGAGGAACAATGTATCCAGTGGCACTACTTCATGTACAAGTAAGGGTAGAGTGTACAAGGCTATACCACTGAGTTTGGAAACATGACCATCATGATGGGTACCTCTACCGAGAAGCCAGATGCAATTCTCAAGTATTTGAGGGGTCTACATAGCCTTATACAAAATAAAGTGATTCTTTTCAAGCCAAGGACAGTGGACGAGACACGTGTACAAGAACATTATTTGGAAAAAATAAGCCACAAGAATGTAAATGGGTTTAACCTCCACATAATATATCTATCTAAACAATGATACACACATTTTCAAAGAGAATTTTAGAAAGAAGAAGAAGGAGAGAAAAAATAGAAGAATTCTCATTAACCATATTCCACACTCAAATAGTGAATAATTTACAATAGATATAGGATACATGAGTAACTAATGATCCATATTGGTGGTATAGAGTGATATGGATGTGCACAAACAGTTACAAGAGTGAACTGCCACCTAGTCTAGTCTCTTAGTTAGTTACTGGTGTGAACTGCCACCTAGCTGAGTTAACTAGTCAACTAGTCTTCAGTTAACTGACTGAACATAGAGTAGTAAAGAGATAATTGAGGAAATCAAGGGTAATTCACCAGTTTGGTGATGATATCAAGGAAACTGTGCATTAGCATGGTGATGATCCCAATGTTGCATGGTGACAAAACCAATGAAGCATCTAAACTCAACTCAACTAGTCAAACATAAGTGTCAACTGAAAGAGAATATTCTCCAATTGGAATATTCTCCACTAAATACAGGAGAATGGATAATGACTAATAAACAAAGAAAAACCTTAGGAAAAATAAATCCTAGGTGTGTGTGAAGTAACTCCAACAGCCCCCCTGGACATCACTATGGTGAAAATAAACAATGGGTCCCAGCAACAAGGCCATGTTAGGTACCCAAATACAAAAGATACACTGAAATAAACATGGAAAGAGGGAAAACCTCATGGGAAAAACCTCCCCTCAAATTACAATGCATGTAAAAAAAAATGAGAAGGAACAAAAAGTAGTTGCTAAGCAACCTTGTCCTTCACTCGAGGAAGACCTCACAACTATGCAAGTTTGTGCTCGTTGAAGATTTTATTGAATATGTATATGTATGAATGGATCTGATGAATTATATGCCCCATTGATATGTCCACACATATCCACTTTATCTTCTTGTAATGAATAATATTCAAATAAAGTTTGGATTAAATTTTCAAAACAGTGTCGTCGTTTCCGAAAAAATGTTGAAATTTTGTTGATTTTAAAAAGATCATAACTTCACTTTCCGGACTCTGTTTCAGACGAATAGATCTATCTAAACATTGATACACACATTTGCAGAGATAATTTTAGAAATAATAAGAACAAGAGAAAAAATAGAAGAATTCTCATTAACCGTACTCCACACTCAAAGAGTGAATAATTTACAATAGATATAGGATACATGAGTAACTAATGAGACATAGTGGTGGTATAGAGTGATCTGGACACACACCAACAGTTATGAGAATGAACTGCCACCTAGATGAGTTAACTAGTCAATTAGTCTTCATTTAACTGACTAAACAAAGAGTAGTAAGGAGTTATGTCAGGAAATCAAGGGTAATGAGTCAGTCTGATGATGATCCCAAGGAAAGTGTGCATTATAATGGTGATGATCCCAATGTCGCATGGTGACAAAACCAATGCAACATCTAAACTCAACTCAACTAGTCAAACTGAAGTGTCAACTGAAAGAGAATATTTTCCAAGTGGCATATTCTCCCCTAAATATAGGAGAGTGGATAATGACTAATTGTGACTAATAAACAAGGAAAAACCTTAGGAAAAATAAATCCTAGGTGTGTGTGAAGTAACTCCAACAAAGAAAGGGAAACCAATCGGTTCTAGGAAGAAATAGAATTAGGACACTTCCATGGAGGGGAAGAAGAAGTGGAAAGGGGGAAAGGATAAGAATACAATGACCATTGAACATCAGTGCAAGGATCCCAATAGCAATTGAAACTATTTCAATATTGATTGTCACACTGAGGAAAAGTGTTAGAAACTACACCTGCAGTTGAACTCAAAGAACCATAAGAAGGAAGAAAATAAAAAGAATCTTCTAGCCATAGATTCAAGCAATTAGGTTGAAAGAAACTTTGAAGTGGATGAGAATATTTTCTATAAATCAATGAAAAATCAGGTGAATCTAAGTATCATTCATCATCAAGAATAGAAGTAGATGACCAAACTCTTCCAAATCAAGATCCATGTCAAGAAGACCAAGGTAGATGCTCTATTTGAATTTGGTTCATAGGATAATCTCATAGCATAGGAATTGGTCAGAAATATTTGTTTGGAGTTTCACTAATAAACCTATCCCCTATCCATTGGATTGGGTAAACAAGGATGCAAAGATAAAGATAACAAAATAGTTTAAAATTAAATTTGTTGTAAGTATTGATTTTATTTATGAAGTGGAATTAGACTTAGTACCCCTTGACATATGTGGAGTAGTTTTTGGAAGCCCCTACATGTATATGAGGGATGTAATATTTATGTGGATATCCAACTAATACCAACTAATCAATTATGGGAGGTCCTAAATCATCAAGTTGCATAAAGGAATGTCAAATAGCTCATTGGTAAGTGCTAGCTAAGACAAGAAGTTGATTAGTTGAAGTGATAAATACATTTTACTTTTATTAAGAGAAAATAAAACTGAGGATGAGTCGATAAAAGTAAATGCATCCCTAGAGGGGTGTACTAAAGAGAAGAAAAATCATTTGGAGGAGTTTATCAAATCATATAGAGGAGTGTTCCATTATTATAGAGGGATACCACCCAAGAGGGAAGTGGAGCATGGAATATAATTGTTTATAGACTCCCCATTTCCATATGTTGGGTTGTATAGATAGCTTGTTCTGGAAGCAAATGAAGTGAAGAAGTAGTTGAAACAATTTTTGGAGCATGGTGTGATTTGACCAACAACCTCAACTTCTGGGTCACCTATCTTAATTCTACCAAGGAAGGATGGGACATGCAAATGTGTATCGATGACAAAGAATTGAACAAGATTACACTAAAAAATTGGTATCCTCTGCCTAGGATCGATGATCTATTAGATCAGTTGCAACATGAAAAATATTTCACCAAGTTGGATCTCAAATCAAAATACCACTAGGTATGCATCAAAGAAGAAGGCACCTGGAATACTGCCTTTAAGAAAAGGAAACATTTGTATGAATTGTTGTCCATGAAATTCAGTTTATTTAATGCACCAAGTACATTTATGAGACAGGTGAATCATGTACTACACCCATATCTAGATTCATTTTTTATATTCTATTTGGATAATATAATGGTTTCTATTGCTACCTAGGAGGATCACATCACATCTCATGTAAGTATGACATACTCTAATTAAGTACCAATTTTTGGCTAACCTCAAGAAATGTGAGTTTTCTAGGAAATCCTTAGTGTATTTGGGGTATCTGATTGATGGAGGGGACCTATTAGATACATCTCGTAAAGATAAAGATTTTCATGAAATGGACAATTCCTACAAATGTCAATGAATTTAGGAGTTTTTTGGGGGAAGTAGATTACTTGCATAATTTCATAGCTTCATTTTCAACAGTACTTTCACGACTCCACACCAAAACAATGAGCGGTAAGAGTTTCAAGTGGGGGAAGAATCAACACAAGGATTTCTATGAGATGAAAACAAATATGAGTAAAGCACAAATTCTCACATTACCAAAATTGAAAAATTATTTTGAAGTGGAGACACATGAAAATGGGTATGCCATGGGAGCAATTTTCGTGCAAGGAGGAAGGATTGCATGTTATTATTATGAAATATTTCATAGTGAAATTCTCAACTACCCTACCTATGACATGGAAATCTATGAAATCGTTCAAGATATCAAGAATTGGAGGCACTAACTGATGGGAAAGTAGACCATCATCCACACATATCACCATCCTCTGCAGTATTTGCAGGCCTATATTAAGCTAAAACAAACTATCCATTACAAGTGGATGGGGTTTTTATAACAATTTCATCTAGTCATCAAGTATAGGAAGATCATGAAAAATATTTTGGAAGACATTATTTCAAGGCCACTGACGTCCAATATTACATCTTTGTGAACTTTGATGCACATGGAAAAATTTATTTATGAGGAATACAAAGAGGCATACACAAAATATGATGAATTCAAGGATATGTTTCAATACTATAAGGACTAATTCATGTATAATAAAGTGACATGAAGGATAACTATCATTTCCAAAATGGGTTACTCTACAAGCTCAAAACGCTTTATGTCCTGAAATGCAAACGACTGCAGCTTATTAGAGAGGCTCACACATCCGAGGTTGCTACACATTTTGGTTTTGGGAAGACAATTTCCAACTTAAATAGGTATTTGTACTGGTACAAAATGAAATAAGATGTAGCATTATATATTAGAGGATGTATAATTTGTTATTCCTGCAAGCCAAATAATAGGTAGCAAGTTATATACCATCCATTCTCGTAACCAGTCATCCTTGGGAAATCATTTACATGTATTTTGAGGGAGGTATACCAACAGCCAGAAAGGGACATGACTATATTTTTTGATAGTTGATAGGTTCAACAAGATGTGCATTCTCATTCCTTGAAAAAAGGCCATCAAAAAACAAGAAGCAAAAAACATGTTCTTTGAATAAGTCTGGGTGCACTTTGGGATACCAAGGAGCATCATCTCAGATAGGCATACAATATTTATTGGTACATTATGGACTAAATTATGGGAGAATATGGAAACTAAGTTGAAGAGATTTAAAATATTCCATCCACAAACAGATGGGAAAATAAAAGTAGTCAACGAGACATTGGTATATTTTTTGAGGGGCTACAATCAAAAGCATCCAAAGATCCGGGATGAAAATATGATCTACAAATAACACTTTTATATTAGAGAAATCCACACTTCTACTAGTAAGTCACCTCCTGAAATTTCTTTGGATATTTTCCACCTTCACCCTTGGATGTTATATATGGAAAACATGGAGGAGTGAGGAAGGAACTCATAGAATATGCATTGGGAGTAGAAAATATTGTTGAGAAGATTAGGAAAATTCATTTTCAAGTACAATATATTTTGAATAATTCATAGGAAAAATACAAGGCCAGACATGATCAACACAGAACTGAGAAGTCATTCGAAGTGGGAGACAAAGTTTTGATACAACTGAACAAGGAAATACTATAGGGTTGTTCGTAAGAAGATAAAGAATATATGGTATGGATCTTTTGAGATATTGGAGAAGGTGGGATACAACACCTACATAATCAATATACCCCGATACATGTGTATTTTCTTAGTAGTGAACGTGGATAATATCAAAATTTACAAGCCTTTCATGTTGGATCAGGAGGAGGAGAAGGTCCTACCTTCCATAGAGGACTTAGCACCAAATTCTCAGGAAGAGTTGGAAGAAGACACACTTTTGTAGAGGTAGTGCATAACTACAATACATCGGTAAGATGACCTTTAGAATATTGAGTTGAAAGGACAACTTCTAGGAAAATCAAAGTTGTACTCTAGGGAGAAGGTAGAGGAAAAATTTTCTCACTTCATTCAGTAAATATTTTTGGGATGAAAATCCTTCCCAAATGGGGAGGTATGATCTGGATTTGATTACTATATTACTCATCATCTATCTCGATACGTTTAGAGTGGAAACAATTAGAGGAACAAACTTGCAAGTTAATTTTATAGTAGGTCCAAGATTGGAAAATCGGGGGTTGAAACTTTTCAGAAACATTTTGAGGCATCAAACAACATTTTGTGGGGTAGAAACTTTCCTAGCTTATTTCTGGCTCCATTTCCATTATTCTACACATAGATACCTTTCCAATGGTGCAAACATCATATCAATTAAAGCTCATATGCAAAATTTATGCCTCCTACAACTTGGCCTACCATTTTGACCTTGATGGTACAAGTGGATGCCACATGAACCCCCATTACTCATGCAAATGGGGATATCCATGTATGGACTTTCAAGAATATGCTAGAAGGTACAAAAGCTTATCATAATTTAGGGTTGAGGAAGTCAAAATCCTAACCCTAGATGGATATTGGGCAATGTTAAATATTGGGCCACTTAGAGAAGAACATGTTCCATTTTTTGCATTTTATCTTGTTCCATAACAGAGCATAGAAACTGAGAGTGGTATTTTTTTGATAATAATAGCTAAAGAGAGATTATATGGTATCCATACACATCACAATGTCAAAGGAAACTCCATAGAGAGTGCCCCTTTCTCTGTACTTGCATTTGAAGAAAAGAGCACAAAGAGACCTCAGCTTCTAGTTCGATTTTATCCCGCATTGGGCTTCCCAAGTTATAGATATTTTTTATTTGTGGATGGTGTGTGAGTAAATATTTTTGTTTTCATTTTTTCTCATTTCATCTATTTCAAACATTTAAGTAGTAAAAAAACAACTTAAGAATCTAACATCTAAGGAAACTAACCTTCACATTAAAAATTTATGTAATTTTATTAGATCTGTTGTGAGGAAATGTCTAGTGGAATAGCCATGACAATTTATAGATCATCTATATATTTTAAAGTGTGACAGTGCTCTTTTTACATAAAAACAAACTGAAAAACAATTTAATTTGAGTGTGTAGGTTTTCACAATTAGTCATTATGTCGATTGAGATTTTTGGAGGTAAGCTATGTATAAAATATTGAAATTACCAACATTTAGAGTGGACATTCCACCCATCGTTGAGGATAATTAAATATGAAATAAAAATAGAAAAGAGTTCTTGGGTGGATAGGATACCAGAAGTACTTTTGACTACAGTAATTTCATTGATCTCGGGAAAACAATGTTGGAAGGTAATATCTCAGACTCCAAAGTTCTTCCTCTTCATGGTCCATTTAGAAGGTGAACGAAAAATGTCACTACAACTTCCATATGCTCTACACAATATCTCTCTACACCATAAAAGCAAGTGGAAAAGGTTGTATAGGAATATAGAGATAACTTCACTTCACATATAGGTGTGCTTCTACACTATTAGGTCAAACATTCCATTGACTTGATACCTGGTATGCCCTTACCAAATGGTCCAATATACAGGAACTCCCTTTAGGAGAATGAGGAATTGAAATATTGTATTTACGATCTCATTCGCAAGGACCACATTCGACCAATATCTTTTCCTTGTGGAATCCCATTTGTGTTGGTACATAAGAAGGATGGGAAATGGAGACTCTGTATTGATTATATATCTCTCAATAAGATCAATTGCAGGAAATGATACTTGATCCCGAAGATTAATGATGTTCTTGATCAACTTAAGGGTGAAAATTTACGTAGTAATATTGATATTATGTTCAACTACCACCAACTTCTAATATAACAAATAGACATATGTAAAACAACCTTCAAATATAAACAAGGTCATTTTGAGTGGTTGGTCATGCGTTTTGGATAGATTAATTCTCTAGTGACATTCATGAGGATAATGGATGATATCTTGCAGCTATTCACAAACGCTCTTTTGGTCATATATTTGGATAACATCCTCATACTCATCAAGACCTAGGAAAAACATCTACAGCACAGCCAGGAGCTCATGAGCACCGTGCAAAAGAAAAATCTATACACCAATCTAGAGAAATTCTCCTTCAACATGCAGTGAATTAAATACTTAAGATAAATCATGGATGAAAATGGGTTTCATGTGGAACTAGAAAATATCCAAGCCATTCATGACTAGCTATCCCCAAATACTATGATAGAGCTCTGCAGTGTCATGTACCTTGCCAAATTCTATCATAGGTTCATTGTAGTGTAGATAGGGAGGTAATGGGGGGGACAAAGGTCGCATAGTGATAATAGTGGAGGCCATTCATTGTAAGGCAGACTAGGTCCACTATATTATTAAATAAGGTCCACTATGGTAGTTAGATATATAAATCTGAGAATAATAAATGTGAGAGAAGGATTTCTAGAAGGAACCTTCTAGATATATGTGTCTCCCACTTATTATGTTCACACTAATATATATAACTACCATACTAGACCTTATTTAATAATATAGTGGACCCATTCCACCTTACAATGAATGACCTCCACTATTATCACTATGGGCCCTTCCC
>JZKD02S1808016.1:134096-163993 GCA_000966675.3 Picea glauca | reverse complement strand
ATGTTTAGTGATTGGGTTTGAGCATATTATTATGAAGATAAATTGTGATTGTCAAAGTGCAATATTTCTAGAAAATAACCCAACTTACCATTCTAGAACAAAGCATATTGATGTATAATACCATTTTTTGAGAGACAAGATCGAAAGAAAAACGTTGTTGTTGGATAAAGTAGGCACTTTGGAAAACACAATAGACACTTGGACCAAGTTTGTGAGCGTAGTGAAGTTCTCTTGGTGTAGAGAGGAAAGTGTTGGAATATTAAGAGGGGGAGTGAATAAATATGAGCACAATTAGTATTTTTAATCACAATATAAAACCTTCAATAATGTTTAATATTTTATCATTACCATTCAATATATTATGAACACCATAATTCAATACATAAACATCATATAAACACAGTGCACCAGAATTTTACATGGAAACCCAATGCGGGAGAAAACCACATAATGATTTTCTTATTTATTTAAGAGTACATTCATTGGAAACACCAACTTCCTATTTCTCTAGCTACAAGTGGAAGGAGGATCCAAGCCCCTAATTATAGGCTTCAACCTAAAGGAATCTCCAACTCCCTAATTTACCATCTCCAACCAAAAGGAGGCTACAGCCCCCTTTCCTTGCCTCGTCCAACCGCCCTGAAATGTAAATCTAGAACAATATGTCACTACCTATGTTGTTCTAACTGATAACATGTTTTTGTTGTTATTTTTTATAGTTATGTTTCTGCTACTGATTTCAATATCTCATCAAGACTGCAACCACATAAACCTCATACCAAGATCCACTAGATATTTCTCCAAATAAAATGCTTATGAATAACTAAGACATGCATGTTCCTTATTTCTTCATAATGTGCACCCTAACATACACAACAAGACATACCTTCAACCTATAACTGACCTAGGTTTTATATCTTCAATCTTCAACAATTTTCCTGCACAGGCATGTGACCCACACACTGCCTTCTCATGGATTTTAACACTTTTCCCTATTGAATCTCACAAATTTCCTCACCATTCCTTCTGAAAATCATGGATTTATGCAAAGGACATAGATTTGTAACTCTTTCTTTGTACACTTGGATCCTGTAAACTTCTTCCTTCACTAGACTTCACTTACCTTGAATAATTAGCTTCAGGTCTATTACTTAATATTCACCACAATGATCTTCCAATTGACTCTTATATGTGTTTTAATGACAATATCACGATGACATGCAACTCATATAGGATCTCATGATGACATGCAACTCACATGAAAATTGTTAGCTTATGTTTATAATTACTTTAACATGCAACTGACATTCAACTTGTTAACTTCTGTTTACAGCTACTTTACCTTGACATGCAACTTGTTAACTTCCTGTTCAAGGTTTGACATCAGTGACAACAAATATTTCAAAAATTAATCTTTCAACAGTCTCCCCCTTTGGCATTGATGGAAACAGTTAGACACAACACTTAGACATGGTTGATGAAAACACTCATGCTCATGTTGGCTCCCCCCGTATTCATGCTTCTTTTGTTTATTTCTATGTGTCTATTTTTATCTCCCATTTTGACATCAATGTAAACGGGTGAATTCTCCTTGGGTCTGCTCCCCCTCTCTATAAACCTCTGATCCATATTGATGTTTCTCTTCATGGTGCTTCCTCGTGTAAATCTCTGATAAAAATAATTAAAAAAGTATTCAATACTTTCATGATTATTGTTTCTCTCCTCCTGTTGTAATGTTCTAACTACCATGTAGATCACTGTGGGGATGAAACTACTCCCAGTTTCCATCGAAAATACTCAAAAGTCTCCCTTTGAAGAGGTTTGGTGACGATATATGCAATCTGTTATTTTTTCCCAACATACTTTACCTTGATGTTCTTCTCTGTAACTTGTTCCTGTAGGAAGTGAAACTTGATCATAATGTGTTTCATCTTAGAATGGATCACTAGATTCTTAGAGATACTTATAGAACTAGTGTTATCACAAAATATTATAATAGGCTCTTCATATTCCACCTATATGTCCTACAAAGTTTTATTCATCCAAAGAACCTATGTACAACATGTTACTGCAATATACGTTGCTTTTGTTGTGAACAACGATACTTAATATTGTTTATTTCTCAACCAGGATACCATACAATCACCTAAGTAGAAGGTTGATACACTTATACTTCTTCTATCATCAACACTTCCTACCCAATCCACATCTTTGTATGGAACTAGAGATATATCATTCCCTTTTCTATACCATAATCTGTAGTATTTTATTTCTTTTAAATATATGATTATTCCTTTTACTACCATAACATGTGTTTCCTTTGGTTATTCTTGAAATGTTGCAACCTATGCAACTACTTGCATAACATATAGTCTCAACACTATCACATAAAGTAAACTTCCAATAATAGATCTGTAGATTCTTTGATCTGCATCCTTGGATTTATCATCCTTGCTCAAATTGCAACTAGTCTGCATGGGAGTACTTACGGGCTTGCAACCTACCATTCCAAACTTCTCTAGAATTTCTTTTATATAATTATTATGGGAGATGAAAATACCTTTATCTTGATGACATATGCAAATTTCCAAAAAGAAAGAGAAAAAACTAAGTAATCACATTTCAAATTCATTCTCCATGTCTTTAGCAAATTCCCGACTCATCTTGTCATCATCACTTCCAAAAATAATGTCATCAACATAAAATTCAATTATAAATATACTATCTCGATTTAAATTTATGTACATATTTTTTCCTGCATTGCCTTTCCTAAAATATTTCTATTGTAGATACCTGCCTGATGTTGAATACCATGCTATGGGGGCTTGTTTGATTTCATACGGTTCCTTCTTCAATTTGCAAACATAATCTTCATTTTATAATAGTATAAATCCTTTTATAATAGTATAAATCTTCAAAGTTCATCTTACCCATTCTTTTGTGCCATAGCCGACTATTATTTTCCTTTCCCAAGAAAGAACTTTATTTTCCAATTTCATTCAAAACATATATGTTGTTCACACTCCTTATCGTTGTTTCCACTAAATTTCCTGATCCTTCTTTCCTAATTTTTCATTTCTCTGAGCCAAACTGGAGTGTGTGTCATTGATCGCACATTTGACTTACACTTAGTAGACTGTGTTTCATATCTTTGACAAGTAGAACATTTTTTGTCATGACATTTTTTATTCCAATTTGAAATGTTCCTCTACCTATAATTTTAGATGAATGATTATTTTCAAATGAAACTGATCCATTTCTTTATTTCTTCATAGCTAGAAGCATGTTCTTGTCACATGTCATGTGCTTTGAGGATCCATTGTCAACATACCAATCACATTTTATGTATTGGGATTGTAGAGAAAGAAAACATCGATTCTTCTTTATTTTCCATATCTCTTGTGGTTCTGATATATGATTGTTATTGTTCTTCTTTGGTTCCCTAGGTGGAATAATCAATCTACAATTCATTTCTATGTATCCAAAATTGTTGCATTTGTAGCATTCTACTTCATTTCTCAATGAGCCAAAACTGTTTTGGTTTATGTTGTATGCTTCATTAATATATTCTAGGATAACTATTATTTAAGTACCCTACATAGTTGCTTATGTTGTTGGGATAGGCTCTGCAGTGTAAAACTTTATGTCCAAAATTAGCACAATTAAAACAATGACCATAAAAGAACCCTTGATACCTAGGAGTAAATGATATCCTTTTCTATGCACTCCTTCTGAATTTTCTTTCTTGAGTGTTCTTTATTTATGGAATGTTATTCTTTGGGGGCTTGCATTCTTCCTTCTTGAAAAAATATCTGACAATCTCTGCATAGCTTCTTTGTTTTACTTCCTATTATATTGTCTTGGAGTTCAATCCTTTCTCATTCTGTACTTGATTGTATCCTCGTCTGGATCTGTCATTTTATGGTATTTGACTGTTGATGATTTGATGCAATATTCTGGTGCTCTTTTATTGCATATCTTTATTCTGAAGATATTTCCTTAAAGAGAGTATTTATGCTTCCAAGCTTCCAATCATTTTCTCTTTTTCTTGTAACTCGCTTCTAACTACTTCCTCAATTTTTTTGTCTTCTTCTATTTGAATTTTAAGACTCACGATCTCATCTACTCAATTTCTTCATAGTTAGAAATCTAATATCCCTCTTTCATTTTTAAGTCTTCCTTGAGTGACTTGTTTTTCTCTCTTTATTTCCTAAGTTCTTCTAATGCATTAATTAGCTCTTCTCTGAGATCAACTTTTCATTCTTCTTTGAAATCATCTTCTACTTCCATTAAAAGTACTCTTTCTGAATCACTGTTATTATCATTATCATCCTAGTCTGATGAGGAACTGTCCTCTTTTGAGTATAAAATTTTCTTGAAGAATTTCCTTTTGTTTCTTCTCTTATTTCCCTTTAGATGTTCATTTTCCCTCTTCGAAGCTTCTTCTTCATCACTATATTTATTCTTATGATGACATTTAGAAGAAAAATGACCAATACCACCATAATTAAAACATTTCAATGGAAGCATGCATTTATACTTTCCAGCTCCTTTCTTTAATTCACTGATACAAAATGAGAGATAAGTGACCAAAATCCGCATATAAATGACCACTTTTGATTTGGCGATCACCGATGGCTAATTTTCAGTCTCTTATCATGCGACCAAAAATGTGTTCATATTTAGTTTGGTCATTTATAACTTTTTTTATTATCATTAATTTGGCCATAAATTTGGTCATTAATTGTCACAATTAATGACCAAATATATGACCACATTAATGACCACAAGACAAGCTATAAATGACCAAACTAAATATGAACACATTTTTGTCCGCATGATAAGAGATTGGAAATTAGCCACCAAAACTTCCATTTATTCATTTATATGTGAATTTTGGTCATTATTTTGGTCACTTACCTCTCATGTTTTGGTCACTTATTTCTCATTTTTTGGAAATTTTATATGTGAATTTCGGTCATTTTGTTTGGTCACTTATGTCTCATTTTCTGGTCACTTATATCTCATTATTTGGTCACTAATTTAGTGTCGTCCAAATGGAACTATGATGGATTCTTTATTTTTCAATTGTAAATAAGGTGGCATTCATGGAGTCACAAGCCATCAATGGCTGCCAAATTTACCAAGACGAAGGTCCATGTGTTGGGGAAAATTTGGGGCTACTTTGGAGAGAAAGGGGCCTTGGGTTTGGTCACTGAATGTTAGAAAATGCCTACTATTTAGGCATTTTTCAAACTTGAATTTACCCCCCCTTCACTACCTATAAGTATCCATGCAATCTAATGAAGAAAGGATTCAATCCAGGCTTGATTGGGTTAAGGGACCCCTTGGGCTTGAACCTGGCAGGTTGTTTCCTCAAACAAAACTACCATAATTTTGATTTCTTATGCTGACATACTGCATCTCTATTCACCACCTTTTCGATGTCTTTCATTTGGCACAAATTGGACTCCATATCAGCGAGATATGGCCCCAGATAGTTTCAAGGGAAAAGGTTGGTTGGATGTTTGATCAAGGAAAAATTTACAATTAAATCACAAATCTTTGTTGAACACCAGATTTGAAGGACTTCTACAAGCCTACATTCCTGTAGCTAAAATGAGTTTCCCTTTTTTGTCTTGATTTGGCCTCGAAGACCTCCAATTAGGCCTCTCTTTTGACACATGTTTCTAAGCTAATTAGGAGTCTCTGGTGCTCTGGAATGTCTTACTAAAAATATGGGATGATTCTTTAAAGGTGACTATCATGGTTGCAAGCTACTTTTCGCCCCAATCGTTTTGACTATTTATGAAAGAAATTTTACCTCTATATGAGGGAGATACAAAATTAGTTTTCTTAATAACCTTATGGGGGATAAAAATTTAAATTTTACTATATAATTTAACAAACCATAAATTTTAATTTTATTTAATTAAATTATTTAATATTTAATTTAAATCAAATTAAAATATATATAAAATAACAATTAAATTAAAATAAAATAAAATAAAATAAAACTATATAATAAAATTAAAGTTTTGGTGGTTTCAGAGTGAGAACGAAAGAGGGAACCGGGATTCAAACCTTGCTAGAAAAATTGTATGTACATGGCCACAATCTAAACGACAATTCTTAAAACTAAACCATCTCTAGGAGGGCCCTGGGCCTAGTGCACATGAGGGGTTCAAATCCCCTCCCTCTTGCAATTTTACTCAGGAAAAATACTCAACAACATAAAATAGACACCATGAACCAACCATGTGTTATCACTCATAATTCACAGCGAATAGGAACATTTTGCAGCGAACAGGAACCTGCAAGTTTCGTTGTGCTCTTGAGGCTTTGGTCATTTCGTAGCGCTCGTAAAACTCGTCATTTCATAGCGCCAATGTATCGAACCAAAAAAAATTGGAATTGGTTGCAAAAATTATTAGGTTTGGCAAATATAAATTGGTTTTAAATCCAAATTTGGCTCTCGGGTTCATTAACAAGGTAAGCGAAGAATAGGAGGATTATGTGTACAGGACGCGGGGATAGTTGTTGGTGGATATAAGCACCTTTATATATTTTCACCAAGCCATTGTGGGATATATTCCATGAGATAAAAAACAAGACGCAGCGCCAAAAGTACACAGAGGGCTAAGAAGGAGGAGGAGCCCACGATCGCGCAAGTCTCATGATCCACGCGTTGGTATTCACAGGATTTTGGCAATATGGCATTCATGCCGAAGCTATGTTATTTAGTTTTTCCACCAATTGTCGATCATCCAGATGATAAGGTAAGTTTACAGTTGTCAAGAGGTTTTTTGTGTGTCCATTAAAGCCGAGCCCGAGGATTCAACAATGCCCAGGTTTTCACCAGCAGGGGAGAGAACGCCACGTTTCCAGTTCGAATGCCAAGTTCCAAGGGGAAGTATGCCAATGGAGAGACCGCCGAGCTACTACCATTATGTCACACTACGTCGTCCAAAAACATTCTTCCATGATGGTTCTTTATCATCTTCATAATCCAACGACACTTGCTTTTGTAACATCTTCATAAATTGACTGCTCACCCATCCATGGTTGACAGCAATGCACAAAACCAGAGAAAAATCACCTCGTCCGGTTTTTTTGTCATAGCGTGCCATCTCTATCCCAATATTCCAAATTCAAAGGTCGCACTGGGAATGAAGTCACCGGAAGGGTTTGATCTCTCTCGTCAGTTGGAGATTCTACAAATTGTTGCAGAATTCAAGGACGATTGAAACATAAAGATAAAGGAGGAGCATTAATTCTGAACTTTTCCATGCCCGCGTAGGACCACTTGTTTCATTGTCGCCAGTGGGAGCTTGGTGGTGTATTTTCCATGAGGCCATAGCGAATAGGTAGCTTCGTCAATGTAGAAGGAAACAAATGGATATATTCTAGACTACCACAGTCTCTCCTCCAATTTGATTTTCAGCTTCACAATGTTACATGTGGAGACCAATGATGTCTATGAACAAATGAATCTTCAACCTATCAATACATTTATTCTTTTGTTGATCATTGGAAGCTGTAGATTTGTAGTTGGATCACATATGTTTCTATTGCTTCTTCTTGTTGTTTGCGCATATATGATTTCATAGCATGGACAACTATAGTTTTTATTTGGTTTCAGCATGATAAGGAAGGCTTAGATAATCTTGTTTTGAAACAAAGTAAGCAGCCTACAAAGTTGACTTCAAGTGCAAGTGACATAAAATGTGAAGAAGACTTCTTTTTGGCGACTCTGTCTTTCTGTTTTGTTAGATTTCATTGGTCGATGTCTCAAAATTTCTTGAGGAAACTAATAGGTTCAACCGGGATATCATATATTTTGTTAAAGAACGTCAAGGTCTTTTTGGTCATATTCGCAGAGACGATGAATCCCAAGAACATGTTCAATCTTTGGAAGGCTTGGAGCTTGCGATTGTTGTTCTAACTAAGGTGTGGCCTGTTGAAGAAAGAAACGATTTTGGAATTGTTCAATTCCTCTTAATCTCATGTGTTGTTATTTATGTAAAGAAACATAGCTTTCGCAGTGTCATCTCGCTGCGAAAGTGTATCAAAGTGACACATCAACACATGAATTGACTTCCAGTTATGCCAGGTTATATACGTTGACTCCAGAATTCAAAGAACTTTCTATTTTGCCACAAATTTCATGTATTTTTTACGATTTGTATGCATTTATTAAGTCAACAAAATGAGCCCAAAGACGCAGTAGTTAGTTTAGGATTAGTTCCTACTCTGATGTAACTAAGTATATTATTAGGAAAGCAGTTGAGCTCGAATCCCTGAGTCAGGAGATGAGCTATGGCTTTATACTTTGTAAAATTGATGAACACTGGGTTGGTTCGAGTGAAAAAGGAATGGCTATTCTGTATGTAAATTGTTGACTATTCAGTCTGGATCAATAGAGAAGTGCATAATTGTTTTAAGCAGGGATTCGTGCGTTGATAGTTTCAAGTTTTGTGATATCTCCTATGTGTATGCCTCCTCATCTAATTTCTTTCATTTAATCTTTTCAATCTTCAATGTTTAACCTAAGGTAAATGATTACAGAGTTCATTTTATGATGCTTTGTTTTCATGCTGGTTAAATGTTCTCACTGCTTACTCTGCTTTACTCTAGAATTCATCTTGTGTCTCATGCTCCAAGCATAATGATTGTTAGTCTTAATTCCCTCCCTCATGCTTCAACGATATATAACTTGAGACATCACCTACCTTGCCCCTGTTTGAACTCTTCAATAACCAGTTATTGATCCAATCAACTGATAGTTTTGACTCCATTCCCAATGGATGGTCCTCTTCCCTTTTCCAACTAATAATTTAATAAACCCTACCTCCATTTACATGATATCTAGCCATTGCACCTAAGATAACCAATCAGTCTTGATTGAGTTATAACAGAGAGATTGTAATTTCATGACTTGGCCAATCTAGGAAACATTGCTAATGTGTGTGTAGGATTAATTGTTTACAGCATATAACTGATCATACAAATAACAAATGCAACAAAGGAATGCAAAGTTTATATTATGATATCTCTCTGGAGTACAAAGGCCGAATGCGGCTAAATAAAATGAAACACTCGGCTAGATCAAAAGACAAAAGGATCTTAGCCAGAATACAATAAGCAAACTAAATGAGAATACCTGATAATAGATGAGCACTGCGGGATCAATGGATGAGCTAGAACTATGACAGCTCGTACGGTAATTGCTGGAAGTCTAGAAAGTTTGCCCTGGTGGCTATACCTCTCGGAATGGCTTAGAAACTATCCCAAATGATGCGCCCTGCTCTAGCACATAGACCTAGTAACTAACCGGCCCCTCTGCTAGTGGGTCTGGACCATGAATAGATCGCCCTGGGGGAATGTGCCCCTCTCTCACTAGTAAAAGGCATCCTAGTGATTCCACCGTCGGAATCGGCCAAGATTTATCTCAAAATGATCACCTTTCTCTACTGGGAAATGGGTCGGAAGGGTCTCACTGAATCTGATCTAATGCTCACTCGGGAATCCTGAATGTGCCCACCAAAAGTGTCGCACTTCCAAGTCTAGAAAATGCGCCCTCGATGATTCATCTATCAGAATCTGATGAGGAACCAAGAATAATATGCACCTTGCCTTCCTCTAGACTAAGTCGGAGGGGAATCTCCGAACTCTCCCTGGATGGGACAAATCAATTCCCTGAACCTCCTCAGGAGCTGCGCCCTCACCCTAGATAAGTGTGCCCTTGCTGCTAGACCCTGCGTAACTGCTACTGAAGAATGATGGAAGACCTTTGTGATCTTCTCGGTGACTAGGGTGTGTCTCTCAACATTGAAATCAACCAACTAGTGTCTTCCTGCTGGAATCCACTAAACTATCTCTCATGAGATGTGCCTCTCTCCTTAATGACAAGTCATAATCTGCATAATGATGAATTAGGTCACTAACTCTTCTCTTATAGCTTTCCAAAACCCTAATTCACTGTTGAAACCCTAATTAACTGTGGACTTCTAATTTTAGCTCATATGTTCTATTTTTAGCTCATAATGACTTAAAAGCACTTTTAACCATTTTTAGCTCAATGTCACTTTTCGAACATAACACCTTTGACTGGAGTGACCTCTAGTAACCCTGTTTACCCCTTTTCTAGCCCTATCTATAGTCTAACAGGGTGGTTTATACCATTACGCCTCCTCTCTGGAGCTCCTATTTGGAAAGGGACATTACAGTCCTCCCTTCCCAAAGTTGCTTGTCCTCAAGTAGTACCAGTCCAGGGTGCTGCAACACCTTCTCGCTCTCCCAAGTAGTGTCCTCTACTGGAAGCCCTCTCCATATGATCAAACACTCTATGATGACCCTGCTCCTCAATTTCCGCTCCCAGAACGCAAAAACCTCCTCCGGAAGCAACTCCAACTGTCCCTCCTCATTCAATGGGGGAAGCTCCTCTAATGTGCTAATGAATTGTCCCACTATCATTTTGAGGAAAAATACGTGGAACACGTTATGAATCTTTCTCCCCTCTGGAAGCTCTAACTCATAAGAAACCTCGCCTATTCGGTGCATGATCTTGTAAGGGCCATAAAATCTAGGCTTGATCTTCTCAGACCCACTCTTCTTCATAAATGACTGTTTGTGAGGTTGGAGTCTCAAGAAAACCAAATCCCCAACCTCAAAGTTGCACTCTATCCTATGCATGTCTGCACTCATCGTCTGTAGGTTCTGTGTCATCTGCAAGTTCTCTTTCAGCAACTTGAGAATCTCTTGACTCTCTATGATCCAATCCTTGGCCTTGGGAGATCTTCTCTCCCCAAAAAACAAGTCTACCAAAGTGGGAGCATCATATCTATACAATTCTCGGAAGGGTGTCATACCAAAGGTCATGTGGAAAGTGGTGTTGTAGAAATTCTCTCCTAGATGTAGCCACGTTACCCATGTTCTTTGTTGTCCACCTACATAGTTCCCCAAATATTCTTTAGCCCACTTGTTGAAAATATCGGTCTGTCCATCTATCTGAGGGTGATAGCTAGTGTTGAGTGTCAGCTTTGTCCCCACCAACTGAAACAACTCTCTCCATAATGTCCCCATGAATCGATTGTCCCTACAACTGATGATGTTCCTCAGCAACCCATGAAGTATGAAGACCTCCCTGACAAATATCTCGGCTAACTGAACTACATTGTACTCTATCAATATGGAATAGAAGTGAGCAACCTTGTTCAATCTGTCGACCACTACAGAGATACAGCCCTTACCCTGGACCTTGGGTAGTCCTGTGATGAAATCCATCGATATACTCTCCCATTTATGCTCTGGAATGGGGAGTGGTTGAAGTAGCCCTACTGGAAGAGCATGCTCTGACTTGTTCTGCTGGAAATTCACACACTCATTGATGTGTCTCATAACTTCCTATTTGAGGCCCTTCCATGAGAACCTCTCTCTGATCTGTCTGTAGGTTTTTAAAAACCCATGATGGCCTGGTAGGGGTGAATCATGAACTGTTGTGAGGATCTTCTTCTTAAGCCTCGAATATGGCACTAAGTAGACTCTATCCTCATAGAATATGACATTGTCAATGACCCTGTACCTATCATCATGCATCTTTCCATCCATCACCTCACAAGCAAACTTGTTCTTGGAATATTCCACTAACAAGTGGGATTTCCAATCTGTTGAAATATCCATCAAAGAATAGGGCATAGGTCTCCTCGATAGTGCATCAACCACAATGTTCTTCCTCTTCTTGACATACTCTATGTTTAATTTGAATGCATGTACCTTCGTCAACCATTTCTGTTGGCAGTCATTGAGGTCCTTCTTCTCAAGGAAATACTTCAAGTTGTTGTGATCTGTCTTGACCTTGAATTTTCTACCCACCAAATATTGTTTGAATTTGGTCAAGGCATGCATGATTTCCAACATCTCCTTGTCATAAATGGATTACAACCTCTCAGGCTGACTGAGATTCCTACTCTTGAATACAATGGGGTGTCCTCACTGCATCAAAACTGCCCTGATACTCTCGCCGAATGCGTCACACTCTAGTACAAATGGCAAGGTGAAGTCTGGTAATTCCAACACTGGACAAGTGCTCATGACTTGCTTCATGTGATCAAAGGATTTTCATGATTCCTCAGTCCAGATGAAATCCCCATGCTTTGTAAGATCCATCAGCGGTGCTCCAAGATGAGAAAAACCGCGGATGAACCACCTGTAATAGCTGCACAGCCTGAAGAAACTCCTCAACTCTATTACGTTCCTGGGCATTAGCCAGTCTAAAATGGCCTTGATCTTTTCCTGGTGCACCTATACCCCTTGTGCATTGATGATATGACCTAAGTAAAGAAACTTTGTCATACCGAACTCACACTTGGACTCTTTGGCATATAATGACTATGCCTTCATGCTGATAAATGCCTCATCCAAGTGCCTCGTATTCTCCTTCCATGTCTTGTTGTAGACCAAGATGTCTTCGAAGAAAACCAAGACTGATTTCCTCAACTGATCCCTCAATATGTGGTTCATGCAAGACTAGAATTTCAAGGGTGCATTGGTTAGCCCAAAAGGCATAACCAGGAACTCGAAATGTCGTCTTCTCTATGTCCTCTCGAATGTTGATCTGGTGAGACCCAGAGTGTAGATCAATCTTTTAGAAGAAAAATGCCCCATGCAGTTCATCCATAAACTCGTCAATGTGTGGGATAGGATATCGGTTCTTGATGGTTTTCTTGTTCAAGGCTCGGTAATAAATGCACATCTTCATGGTGCCATCCTTTTTTAGAACTAAGACAACTGGAGAAGCAAATGTACTGTTGATCGGTTTGATGTGTCCCATTGCTAGAAATTCCTTGATTACCTTCTCTATCTCATCCTCAAACCTCCTAGGATGATGATAGGGGTGGGTGATCATCAGTTTGGCCCCCTCTTCCAACTCAATGGCGTGCTCAAACCCCCTGTCATGTGGTCTCCCTGGTGGAATCGATGCAAAACCCTGTTGATGTCTCCCCTACAAATTTTTGATATCAGTATGATATTGTTGTCAACCCTCTGAATCCTTCCACGTAGTGATCAAACACTCGGTGGAATATGCTACCTCCCCATGTCTGAATATCCTCTCCATCCTCTTGGCTGAAACTATCTTGGATGCTCCTATCGACATACCTCTTAGAACAACCTTCTTCCCATCATGGTCTCTGAATTCCATCTCCAAGGTTTGATAATTGGTGGTGATTTTTCCCAAGGTAATCATCCACTGGACTCCCAACACCACATATGTGTTAGATAGGTCAACCACATAAAATGTGTCTCTCACTGTGTAGTTGCCTAACTTTACCTCCAAGTTTGGGACTCTATCTAGACACTCCACTGTGTGGCCATTTGCTACTACAACATCAAACCCCTCAAACTCCTCTATCTGAAGTGCCTGTCTCGATACGAGTGAAGAATCAATGAAGTTGTGGGTCGCCCCACCATCTATCAGGGAGACTACATGTTGCCCCTGAATAGTCCTTCTGATCTGGAGGGTATCATACCTGGGAACACCAGAAAGGGTCACTATGACTCCTCCCTTTGTTGGTTTCCTCCTGTTAGCCTACTCAGGCAGCTATGGGACTACTGGAGGATGGGCTCATGTCGGTGTCGGTGGTCTACGGGGAGGTTGCTCTTCTACCTATGTTGAATCATCCTATGAGCTAGTGGATCTATTGTCCTTCTCCTCCTCCTCACTGTCCACAATGTCTACTGCCACCTCAATATAATGAATCTCTCCCTTACACATGCACCTATGGCTTGGGACTCAAGGATCACTACAGTTGAAGCAAAGATTCTTCCTCATAATCTCTCTCCTAGTCTCATCATCCAACTTCTCCTTGCCCTTCCATTCTCTCTAGAATGGATTTCTGTCTCGATCCTTCTAGGATACGAAGGGTTTGGAATTTTTTTTAGTCTTTGGCACCGAGTCTGTCAAATATCGAGTGCGAAAGATGGCATCCTGGAAGGTGGGAGGATTTTATGTCTTCACCCATCCTCTCAAAAGATCTGTGAGTCCCTCTTTGAATAGCATGATCAACATGGGCTCTAATATATCTATCATTGCCACAGATACCCACTGAAACTCTGTGATGAATGCCTTTGTTGTGCGAGTTTGTCTCAACTAGGATAGATCCCTGAAGTGGATCTCAGGATCCCTCCTATCAAACTTGTCCATGAGCCTCTCTGTGAACTCCCTATATGAGGTGATGCAACTGTGACCCAATGTCACCAATTCATGGTACCACCACTCGTGTGCCTCACCCTCCAAGTGCAAGGTCGCGAAAATGATAACCTATGTCTCGGTCATCTATTTGAGCTTGTAGTATGTGTCTAACTTCTGTACCCAATCTCTGGCGGTGCATTTGGATGATCCATAGAAAAAAGGTATGGTGAATTTACCAACCTTTTGGATGAAATCCATGTTATGCCCCTGTTGTTGTTGCGGTCCTCCTCTTTGTAGATCTCTTGGGTGGTTCCTGAGTCTGAGTCCACAATACTGGACTTGGGTCATGTCCTGATGGAATTCATGACCCAATGTTGCATACTCCCTCTGATACTCTTCTATATCCTCTACATGAGTGGGCGTCCTCTGTGTTATAGATGTTTGTGCTGCTACCGTGGGTGCCCTCTGGAAACTGGGAAACAAGGGTCTGGGAATCCTACTTGTAGAGGTGTATGTGCGAGTGGGTGACTAGGGTCTATTGCCTTCTCTTGATTTCCCGTGTGCTGCATGCGGGGCTTGTGTGTCTGGGGTGCCCACTCTAGCTAATCTATCAACCACCTATGCCAAGTCTTGAGACATGGCCCATTGACTAGCTAACATATCGTTGATAACCTACATGAAATATGTCTCTGGTTCCATGGGGGCCTTGCCACTACCCTTTGTTTTCTCATATTTGTCTCCTAGCATCCTCTCTACCTCGTGCTCAGCCTCATGCTCTGCTCTTCTCTCTACTTCTATGTGTGCCTCTTCATCTTCCTCTGAGCTATGAGGAAAAGGAGGAAAGTCAGGACTAGACCCTCTTTCCCTATGCTTGTTGTAAGTGACATATTCATCACCTACGTGTTCCCGACCCTCTAGGTCATCTATTGCACTCATCATCTTTAGTCACAGGCTAGCAGGACTAAAGCTCTGATACCACTGTAATGTTACTAACTTGGCTGGTCTAGGAAATGTTTCTAATGTGTGTGTAGGATTAATCATTTACATCATATAAATGATCGTACAAATAACAAATGCGACAAAGGATTGCAAATTTTATATTATGATATCTTTGTAGAGTACAATGGCCGAATGAGACTAAATAAAATGAATCACTCGGCTAGATCAAAAGAAAAATGGATCTTATCTACAATACAATAATAAAACTAAATGATAATACCTGATAATATATGAGCACTACGGGATCAATAGATTACCTGGAACTATGGCAACTTCTACGATAAGTGATGGAAGTATGGAAAGTTCACCCTAGTGGCTATACCTCTCTTAATGGCCTGGAAACTGTCCCAAATGGTGCGCCCTGCTCTAGCTCATAGGCCTAGTAACTAACCGGTGCCTGTGCTGGTGGGTCTAGACCCCGGATGGATCCCCTTGGGGGAATGCACCCCTCTCTCACTGGAAAAATGTGTCCTAGTGATTCCATCATCAGAATCGGCCAAGATTTATCTTAAAATGATCACCTTCGTCTACTGGGAAATGGGTTGGAAGGGTTTCGCTTAATCTGATCTGATTCTTTCTCGGCAACCCAGAATGTGTCCACCAAAAGTGTCTCACTTCCAAGTCTGGAAAATGATTCCTAGATGATTCCTCCATCGGAATATGATGAGGAACTTGGCCAAGTATGAGCCTTTCCTTCCTCTCAATTGGGTTGGAGGGTAATCTCTGAACTCTCCCTGGATGGGACAAATCGATTCCATGAACCTCCTCAGGAGTTGCTCCCTCACCCTAGATAAGTTTTCCCTTGCTGCCGGACCCTACGTAACTGTTGCTAAAGAATGATGGAAGACATGTGTGATCTTCTCGGTGACTAGGGTGTGTCTCTCAACATCGAAATCATCCAACTGGTGTCTTCCTCCTTGAATCTATTGACCTATCTCTCCTAATATGCACCTCTCACCTCAATGACAAGTCATAATCTGTATAATGATGAATTAGGTCACTGACTCTTCTCTTATAGTTTTCCAAAACCCTAATTCACTGTTGAAACCCTAATTTAGTGTTGAAACCCTAATTCACTGTTGACTTCTAATTTTAGCTCATATGTTCTATTTTTATCTCATAATGACTTAAAAGCGCTTTTAACTATTTTTAGCTCAATGTCACTTCTCAAACATAACACCTTTGACTAGAGTGACCTCTAGTAACCATGTTTACCCCTTTTCTAGCCCTGGATATAGTCTAACAAGGTGGTTTAGACCATTAGGCCTCCTCTCTGGAGCTCCTATTTGGAAATGGACATTACAGAAATCCCTCTCTGGATTGGAATCAGTGTTGATTGAGTTATAATAGAGAGATCCCTCTTTGGATTGGAATAAGTCTTGATTGAGTTATAACAGAGAGATCCCTCTCTATATTGGAAGGGCTAGCTTCCAATCTAAAAGTTGGTTTGAAGGTTACCTATGAAATTTCCTTATACATACAAAGGAAATTACAAAGTGATAACAACATGAACATTTAGCCTAATCAAACTACTTGAACAATCAACATAGAAACCAAACTCTCAACCAGAACCAAGAAAAATAATGGCATTCAAGATTTGGTTATTATGTTATAATCAACTGGTAAAATGAGGTAATTAGTTAAATAACATACCATGAGCTGAAGATTTTGAGGTATCACCGATTGCAACTAATTTTGAGCCTCACTAAGCCTAGCTTCTCTTAATATGCACCTCCAAACTATAGGTGATCTCATTAACTTGTAAAACTCGGATACAAATTTCATGTGCAAATTTTAACACTGAAAATATTTGAAAATGTTTGTTCATAATATTTCTAACTAACATAAAAAATGCATAATCTTTCATTGATAATATTCCAAAACCCTAGTCCATAAAGCTCAAATTGAAAAGACTTTCCACTTTGAAAATATGATAAATTTTCTAATAATTTAGCTTCCCTGCGTGCTCTATAACACAAGCGTTCACTCTACTCATAACTGGAACCCCTCTTATAGAGTGAAACCCATTTATCATCTCATTGTCTGGGGGCAGAGGATGATTAGTCCTAGTGTTGAAGTGATCTTTGATCATCTCCATTTCTTCAATTCAAACTCCTTCAAGATCATCACTGCAACATTTTTTATCCTAACCACCGTAGCATCCCTTTCTTCGTGGAACTGACTGCACAATTATGGACTCATCATAACAAACTTCCTTGTTTTGTTCTCATACAATCCATTAGAAAGATTCTATTTCATATTCATAGCCATGTCTTTCTAACTTTTAGACCCATCTTTGCATACATTTTCCACATCACCACCACCAATGCTATGATCCTCATCAATATCTTTATTCCCAAAACCACCCTTATCCAAGCCACCCCACAACTGATTACAAATATTATACATGGATGCCTCATGTTCTCTCTTAAAATTTAAGGTATTTTCCTTCATATTATCCTTGTATGCCCGAAACTTGGCCTTCCAACAACTAGACTTGTCACTAAGTCGTCGATTATTAAAGTGATTGTCCATAGTATTCCTAATGTGGTCTTAAAAAGGATCAATGTTTTTGGGTAAAACCTTACCTCTTTTGCAGCAAACCAAAATCCCATTGAAGAAATCAAACTGGTCTTTTGGATTCCATACCCGAGTAACCTTCATAGAGGATTTATGTGGCGAAAGCAATGTGCTGACGGGTTACTGTTTCGACACCTTCTTCTTTTTGTTCTCTTTGGGAAGGATTTCTTTCTAAATAGAGTGAAGTGTTTTCTTATTTAGGCTCACAAATTCCATCATTCTCCTCCTCTTCTTTTTGTTTCTCTTCTTTGTCATGTTTCGCCGACATTTTAATGGAAGCCATTTTTCTAGAAACGGAATCCAGTGGTGATGGTTGCTTCTTCTTCTTCTTGTCTTTCTTGTATTGTTTGTTTGTTTTCTATGGTGGTGTTGAATTACTCAATTCGTCATCATATTTTGATTCTGATGAAGGAGAAGGAGGATGACTTGTCTGGGCAAAGGTAGGGAATTAGTTGTGTAATATCTTGTGGTTCTCATCGGAATAGGATTTTTTGTTGCCCTCTGTCATAGAATCCTGGGAATCCATGATCGTTGAATAAAAGAGGAAGGGTTCCAAGCCCTATTCGTATGCTTATTTTTCTATTTTTAATTTTTTTCAAAATAAACAAAACGTGTCTCTAAATGTTTGACTTTTTGGTGTTTTTATGAGCATATTTTCCAATCAAATTTGTTAGAAATCCATCCAAAAATTGTTGGAAATCCATATTTGAGTCAATGAATCTAGATATTTGAACTTTCCCAAGGGTTTTTCAGGGTGTTGAATCCATTCATGCATTCAAAAATGTAATTTAAACAACCAAAATTGATGATTTCACCAATATATATTTCATTGAATTCCAGTGAAAATGTTGAAAAGATATAATGTTTAGACAATGCCTAAATATATATATATAACTAGCATATATATACAATATAATTAACATAACACTTAATGACAAGCAAATGGACCAACATTGAAATTTTTGCAAACTATCTCCTCGAATTATGAAATATGAACTAGGTATCCTTGACATATTGCTAATTTGGTGTCAGTTGCCTAAGTCCCCCGAATTAAATCTCTCAATGTGCAATATAAATTCTAATAATTGACTATATGGAATAGTTTTCTTGCATGGTTGGATCTAGTTCAACATAATTAGTTCTTGCCTAAGCCCCCCAAATTAAATCTCTCAATGTGCAATTTAATGTCTAATAATTGACTATATGGAGTAGTTTCCCATGGTTGGATCTAGTTCAAAGTAATTAGTTCCTAAGGGAATTTTCAAGGTGATGATATGTAAGACATATCTCACTAGGATATCGTCATGATAACTAAATTGGTGTCAATTGTTGAGTTGTGACACATGAGGGGGTCTCCAATTTACTAAATTCTAACATTGCATATGGATTTAACGACCCTCCAAATCTATTTGTAGTGTTAGAATTTAGTAAATTGTACAAATTCATTGTCAAAATTGTAATTTTCCATTGTCAAAGTGACACAACTAAATATGACCAAATAAATAACCAATTTTTATGTGCTCACTTTTAGTCTAGTTATATCTCATGACCAAATTTGGTCATTTATCTTGGTCTTTTTTAGTTTAGTTATTATCCCATGACCAAAGTAGTCATTTATCTTGGTACTAGTGATTTCCTTACAAAGTTCTCCATCTCTTCATCTTCCTCTGAATCATCACTACAACTGCAACCTAGTTTTCACTTTTCATTTTTATTCTTCTTTGTCTTCTTAGATGCCTTGAAAGTTGCTTCCTTCATGATTGGGTTCTCCTGTTTTGTTCTCATTTCATAGTCTGTAAATATTCCATGTAGCTTTTCCATGCTCAATGTACCAATATCTTCTCTTTCTTCCAGGGATAATATTTTAGGATCAAATCTCATAGGAAGAGACCTTAATACCTCTTGAACAACTATTGATTCATCAAATTCCACTCCCAATCCCTTAATAATGTTAACAATTTTGTCAAATCATAGAAGGTAGGTTGCAATGTCTTCATCTTCATTCATCTTCAATTTCTCAAACTTAGCACTGAATATTTGAATCTTAGCTCCCTTGACTTTGGCATCTCCTTCATAAATTTTTTGGAGTTTATCCCAAAGATGCTTTGCACTATCAACATAACCTTGACAAAGACTGAAACAACTAGACTACTCAAAATGGTACCTTTGGCCTTTGAGTTGTTTTCACAGAGTTTCTTTCTATTTTTTTTGGTTGGGGGAGTAGTTGGTGATTTATACCCACCTACTATTGTTATGAGGAAAATATCTATGGAAAGGTGTAAACCACAACAGAAGGAACAACACCCAGAAATCAACTCTAAACTCAAGTATGCTATATAACTAGAAATGCTACAAGAGAAGGATAAGATCCTACCTCACCTGGACGTTCTAAGAAGAACTCGAATGAACTCATAAATGAAAGATTGATTAATGAAACTTGTACTCAACAATCAATATATACAAGAATATAGAAATTATATAGAATGTTAGCTTATAAACTAGCATAATCCATTGAAATGTATGAAAATATGCCCATCGAAATTAATGTAAATATTTGAAACCTATAATTGGATGAGAAAATAGTATTTCTATTAATGTAATCAATATAATTACATAGGTGAAAAACTTCTGTAATGAGACATATCAGAACCAAGAAACTAGGTCCCTCCAGATGGGCCTTCATCAGTTCAATATTCCACAAATGCAAGAGTCCCTCTAGATGGGCCTTCACCACTTCAATCTTCCACAAAGGAAAGATCACCAGTAGTAGGATTCAATGAGGTTCTCCATAACAATATAAGAAGAGCTTGGAGGATGAACACAAAGAGTTTGTGCTTTGAAGGAAAAAGGGATGTAGACTCAATATGAAGTGAAAATTCTCCAGAGTGTCTTTTTCCTCAATGGTGTATGTTCAAAGGCTTGTATATGGCTCAATTTATAGCCTCCAAATGGAATTGAAGGGTCGAGCCAGAGAGTTTCCAGTATATGGATGGTAAAGGATCATGAATATTGTGACATGGCATGGAAACCCGACATATTTTTAATTTTTGAGCACAAAACCCAATGTACGTGGGCTGTAATGGAGCAATATGCATATACATGATTTTTCTAACTATAGGTCACATATATGGACAAAAATATGTATTTTTAGCTCTGGAGTGAGAAAAAGGAGAATTTAAGTCTGTAGAGGGAAATGGAAGGACACCAAATAAATATGCATGGAGTGTGGAAAAAAATTCTATAACAAACTCACCCTAATGTGTTAGGTCAAAGAAGCAAGTGTGATGGCTGAAATACATTATAATTCCTAGAAGTGGAGTAATGAGGACCCAACTGGATTCCTAAGAATATTACAATTCATCTTTACTCTATACACATGGCTTCCAAACTAAATTACACTACAGATGCATGTTGATATATATCAAATAGTTGTTCATGGCCATGAATAGGAAATACAATGTGGACATATGCCATTGGATGTCATAGTCATGAACGAGACATAGTGGAGTCTAGTATCAAAGTCAACTAAATATATATGTATACAATCGAGTACAATCTAATCTTTCATAATCACTGAAGTCATATAGGTATTGGTCCGATGAAATACAACAACAGATATGAGATTCGTTACTGTGAACTGGTGGTCTTCTACACTATCTGCCAAAGGTGAAAGTCTACATATTCTGAATAACAGGTTTGAATTTGAACACAATGAAACTTTGTTTGATTACCAGTCATTGAGGTATACCATTAAAAAATGCAAGACAACCCACCAATAATCAAAGTAGGTGTCAAGGCACTGAGTACATTCCACAAGTCTGAATAAGGGTGTTGAGGTCGAACACTTGAAGAATCCATCGATCAGGAGACAATAATGTATTCCCTACTATCGATGGTGGGAGAACCTGACACTAATGAATACAAGCCTCTAACTACTAATATAACTCTAGATCTCAATTCCAAAATAGATTAGTTGAATTTTATGGAAGGAGACCCACTGAAAGGAGAGAATTAAGGAATATCTCATCAACCAGTGTGAGGTACAAAGAAATAGATTGATTATTAGGAAGATATCGAATGAATAGGATGTTCATGAACCATTGACCATGTGCATCTCTTGCATGCATAAGATGCAAGTAGCACATGAAAGAGACCCATTAAATAGCATCCAATAATGAAAAATGATGACAAAGGTGAGGAAACCATCAATAGGGTCTAATGGAATCCAAGATACTGCATGAATCCCAATGTGTGAATATACTTCGTATCATCAAACAAAAGGGAAACCCCCCAATCAGTGACCAATAGAGTGATGACAACTACTGGGTTCAAGGTCACCTACCAATAATGAAATTAGTCCCAGGGTGCAAGGTATGCCAACAACTTCGTGTGATTTTGAGGTTCACTGGTAAGGGAAAAGCCAACATGCAAATTCAAGAGTTCTGAGAAGTCGATGACATAGATTTAGACTTCCTTTGAACCAGATCACGAGACATATAAATAACTTAGGAATCATAGACTTATGACTAAACATTGACAAAAGTTTGTGACATAGGAGGCATCAACAAACTCTCCATAGGGACTAGAAGAGTAACTAGTCAGAGGAGTATACTCTAAGTAATGAGGCCAGCTTCCCAAGGTCATGTTAAAACCAAACTTTGGATGAAATGAACTCAAGAATTTTTTCTTTGTTTAAAGGCGACATGACTACTATGGATAGGAGATAATATTTTTTTCCTGCCTGTCTTTTTTTGGTTTTTTCATAGGAAAATAAATGTTATGATATAGGAGAGGAAATGAGTGTCATGAATAAGAAAATTTTCTAAAATGTGAAAGATACCTATGGTCAATGGAGGGAAGTGCATGTGGGACATGGAAACTCAGGGGGATGTTTTTTCTATAGGTAAAGAGATGTCAAGTTGCAAAGAATATATAGAAGGAACTGGTTGGCTAATGCTGAGAATTGCTAGCGAAAAAAGGGCTTATAATGAAAAAGAGGGATCCCACATTAGGCTCAACAATCTAGGCAAGATAATGGCATGCAATTACAACTTAACTCAAAAATGTCATTTTCGTAGATTTAGTCCGCTAGGCCTGAAAAGGTATAAAATAATACCTAGGAGAACTCTTCTAGCCAATGGTGACTAGAGTATTTTTTTTTTATAAGTAGTGTATTTGGTCTAGAAAAGGGTTAAAATTATACCAAAATATACGTCCTTTCAAATCCATTTAACAAGTGTGAAAGCGACAAGTTCACTCGACAATATTTTCATTTTTAGGAGTCTCAAAAGAGCTTAACTAAGACTCTAGGATGTTTTTCTAATAAACATATGATGGGGGAGGCCAAGGATCCCATGGAGGTCTTCTTTCAAAATCCATCATCTCATTGGTAGATGAAACAAAATTGGGAGAGCCCAAAACTTTCCAAGTCAAGGAGGACAAAATACTTCCACAGAATCCTTCATCTACAATATATCGATGAACGCCCATTATCTAGAAGGGTGAAGAATAAGGAAGGTAAAGCTCTACAAGATCATTACAATAAAAGGAAACCATCTAGGGATTTGGAGGGAGCATACTCGAAGAGAGTGGAATGTCCCCTTGTTCATAAGGTACATAACTAGAAATGATAAGGACATGGTCGAAAGGTGCATCACCCCCCAAAAGAAGAGTCAAATTAGTCAAATATTGCATCAACAATGTCACTTCTTTAGACTTGTCACTCTCCAAGAGAAGAGTGGGATCGACCAAAAATTGCATCGAAATGACCACTTCTTCAATCGTTGGTTGATAGGATGTCAAACAACATGGTCAAAAGATGCATCACCCCCAAAAATATGAGTGGTGTCGACAAAATATTGCATCGACATGACAACTAGCTGAATAGGAGGTGAGACAAGATGGTAAAGATATGCATCACTCCCCAAAAGAAGAGTGGGACTGGCCAAAGATTACATCAGAACGACCATTGCATCAATTAATGAAGGGTCAAATTGTTTGGAAACCAAAGACGACTCAGAACGTGAATGGCCATCAGATAAGGACCAGGCTTCTTGTACCATGATAGTAGCAAGGCACAAATGAGTTAGGTGACCTCCTTTGAAAAATATACAAAGGAACTTTCAATTACATCCTATACATCTAATATTCTCAATCATATCAATGCCCCAAACATTACTTCTAGTGGTTTGTGACATGCTCCCAGCATGACTTACAGAGGCTAGTAGTTGATCTTCAACCTCACTTGCAGAGGTTGGTGATATTTGTACAATTTGAATAGTAGTGACTAGAGTTGTTCCCCCACCATGAAATGTAGTGGTTGGTTGTAGGTGTTCAACATGACTGGCATAGGCTGTTGACCTATCTCAAACATGACTAGCAAAGGTTGGTGATATGAAAGGATGTTAAGGTATCATTATAGATGGGAATGCATGTGAGGAGAAAGCGATAGTATATAGATTATCGATGTGAGGATATCCATTTCCCCTTAATGAAGGAACTCCATTCAGGTGGTTTCTAAGATTAGAGAATGGGTTCCACCCTGATATAATATCATAGGTTGGAGAAGGATTTTCCATAAAAGGATCATTCACAAAAAATGTCATTGTAGATGATGGATAGATGGACAAGATATATGAAGTAGTAACGTTGACCATATGTGTATTCCACCCTTGAAAATTATAGCTATATTTGGATCTAGAGGAAGGAGGATTCAAACTTTGCATCGTAGGAAATGGCTGAGGGATATTTACCCCAACCAATTGGGAAAGGATTAAAAGGAGGAAAAGTGACCCTCGTCCCAAAATTAGCATCGATGTTGGGTGTTGGAAAGGAGGATGACACGCATTAAGTCATATTCAGCATCAAATAAGTACTATAACAAGTCATCCCCATAAAAAAGGTGTCAGGGGGAACAAATATCGATGATGACAAAATCATACCATTCGAAATTATAAAAGGATATGTCCCCATGGACTGATCCAAGCTCACGAAATAGGTAGCGTTAACTGATGGAATCATGGGGGTTCCACCAACCATAATGGATTTTGGAGTTGAAACAATACTCAAAATAGGATGATCGTGAGCCTATGCGATGGAGATGTTCGTAATACATTTTTTAATTCTACACCTTTTAGGAGACAGATCAGTATCAAACCAAACTATGGTAATTGATTCAAGAGATGAAAATACCAACGAGGAGACAGTCTCACTCCACGATGACTCAAAGATTTTGATGCAAAGTAAATTCCTAAGGCCAACTAATGTACAAAGAGAATACTCCTAATTAAATCTAGATGCCAAATGCACACAAGAAAGAGAGAATGGATGAAAGGGACATCCCAAGGTAAATAAGTCATGCCTTTCCCATGAGGGGACAAGACTCCCAAACAATAGAGTGGAGGTAACATAATCATCTATAAGGACCCTCGTGGGCTTCACAACATAGTCAGTCGGATTCCTCTAGAGAGAAAATCCTTTATATAGTATGTGTGTTGTCCAATCCTTATATGACTCAGGGTACCTGCAAAATAACCCTTTCAGGTAACCTATGTGGAAACCTAGTTCAAGCAACTAAAGTCTCCACAATATAACCAATTCTCAAGAGAACAATCATAAGTCTATTCCACCATATCGACGAGGTATAAAAGCCCCAAATATCGAAATCACCTCCTCTCAAGGAGGTAAACGAATGAGTGAAATCCAAAATTACGAATAGAACCCAAGAAATATATCTGACACTAGGAAGGTATTAGAGGGATATATCTGCAAGCAAATTCACACGACCTCATACATAACTCCAGTGTGAGAGGATCCTCCTAAGGACACCAATTACACAATGCATTTCACCACTCCCTAGTTATAAACATAATTTGACTTTTATTTTCTTGGAGAACTTTACTCACAAAATCCTATTCCAAGGCCCTAGGACCTACACTTGTTCTTGTACCCTAGAAAATAAAATCATTTCTGATCAATTTTAATTATTCTGCATTAATTTTAATGGATTCTACTTACTCAAGAGTTGTGATTGTGAAACTGATGGTATGATGAATGAGGATAGAAGAAGCAAATATAAAAACATTGCTAAAGACTAGTCTTGATTTTCAAAGAAATGGTATTCTTCTAAATTCTATTATTAGAAAGAAATATACATAATTTCAATGAAGTGAAATATTTCCAATCATGTCAAAACTAATGTAATGCAACAAAAGTGAAAATGTTCTTGACAAAAAGAAAAAAAGAAAAAAAAAATGTATTTTCAATATATTGAAATGAAAATGCAAGGACTGAATCAAAAAATTCCCATGTAGACCCTATTGCAAGCACAAAGAGCCAATCCAAGAAGGACACTAAGAACTGACTACCCAGACCAGAGGGAAAGAAAAACTAAATGAAGAAATAATATGAAATTAGTTCGCTTCAAATATCCACCAATAACGTGGCTTCCTATCACTCTGTAGGCACTCAACAATCAACACAGTGACCTAAGGAGTCTTAGGAACCAACAAAAATCACCCAAAAAATAATAAACTCAACCAAAAAGACTCAGAAAATAGTGTACACGACTGTTCAGGGAACATAAGTGTATGTAAGCTCCCTAAGAACTAACAACTCATGTATGTATGCAAATGTCAAGGGAAAACCAACATATTCCAAAGAAGACACTACTAGGGAAAGGTTCAGGCCAAGAAACTTATATGAAAAGAAAAATAAAGGTTGTTAAGCAACAAGAGATGCAAAAACTCTGAAAAATCGAGAGCGATGAAGGAGAAAAATCATCCAATACCAAAAAAGGGAGATCTTCCCCAGTGGATTCGCTAATTCTTCTACGAGGAAAATATCTATAGCAAGGCATAAACCAAAATAGATGGAATGACACCCACGAATCAACTCTAAACTCAAGTATGCTAGATAAATAGAAAAGATAACAAGAGAAGGCTAAGAGACTTCCTCATCCATATATCCGAAGAAGGCGTTGGTTGAGATCATGACCAAAAGTTTGACACCTACAACTTGTTCACAAAAACCAAGGTATACAAGCATATGTAAATTATATAGAAATTTAGCATATAAAATAACATAATCCATTGAAATGTATGAAAAATATTCCATGGAAATTTTTGGCACAGGGAAACACCCAGGGTTCAATGCTACAATAGCACACCAACAAAACCCCATCTACTAGCCCTTTCGGCAACACCTACAAAGTAGATGAAGTCTCACCTGAGGTAGAGGCATGGGTGGTTGCAAGACTTAGGTGTCTGCAACCATAGATGGGGCACAGATCTCTGATTATGATACTTAATAGAGCACTTAGCACTATCAAATCCTCAATATGAAGTCAATACCTACTTCATTGATAAAATAGAGCTTCCCAGTATTCACACTGATCTAATGTAGTTAAGTAGTTAGAACAAATAAATGGATCATATATATTAGAAGAAAAAACTAAGAACATTCATAGAAGTTAGATCTAACATTATTACATGTCATTATCACGAAGCATAAACAGATTTATCTATCTCTATCAAAGCACTTAGCAAGAGAGTCATAAAAACATTAAGACAAGCACATAGCATAACAACACAATATTTACGTGGTTCACCTAAACCCTGGGGATACGTCCACCAACTCTTCTTCTTTATTGTCTTTAGTCAATCAGTTACAAGCATAGAGCCGCAAAACCCTTACTCTGCATAGGACAAAATATTTGCGCAGCTCGCTATATCCTTCTTCCTTGCGTTCCAACACTAAGCCTTCCACAATGTTTCTACAATGACTTGCACTTAGCTCTGCAAGTCTCACACAGTCATGCATAGAGAACTTACAAACTCTACTTGTACTTAGCATACATTCACATCACATAGATGAACCACCACTTCTATCTATCCTAAGTATCTATTTATATATAAAAAATAGGCCTAAACATGGGTAAACCCATGGGCCAACATCCCATTCCTGTTACATATTCCCACATCCCAAAAAGGACCCAAAAAGGGGCCAATATCCTATGATCTGTGCCTCGTCTTGTGCTCCTCCTCTGACAGGCTGTCGAAGTCCAAAAATAGGTCAAAATTGACCAAATGTCCACAAAATATGGTCAAGGGCCAACAGGCCCCCAACACTCACCTATGACTCGTCCCAAGTCACTCTGATGTAGGAAGTTCTGCTTCAAATGATTCGAGCTTGGATCAAACTACTTCGACTTGTTGTTGTGCTACGCACTCTTTTTCAACAAATTCTTGAATGACTACATCATTCACAAGTCCTTCCAGGCATTGTTCTGTCACGATAACCTACTGTAGTTCTTCTCCCTGGCCTTCTACCTTTGTAAACAATTGATAGGCCTTATCTTGTACTGGTTGGAGTTTCTAAGTTATCTCCATAACTCTGCTCTAGATATTATGGATTTGCTGCTAGGTGGTTCGTTGCTCTTGAGATCTCTTCATTCTTTCCATAGATAATAGAGACTTCAGCTGCACCTATAGTGTTTATGTGTGCTCCTTCGCTTCTTGGAGATGCGACTCTAGTGCCTGCAACTCTGGGTTATCAGTAAATTTCTTGTATGTATGGGCACTACGATCAACGAATTGATTGCATTCTAAGGTAAGGGCCTTCAATTTGTCAATTGTGTTGTGGGCAGTGGCTTCTTGTTGGTCTCTTACTTCCTGTGGAGTCTCAAGCACAGTGTGTAGCTCTAAATATGTTATGCGTTGTTGGAGCTACTGGATCACTTCTTCACGTAGTGCTACTTGCTTCGTGACTTGATCCTTTGCCTTTACTTCTATGACCATCATAGAGAGAAGTTATATTTTGATCGTTTCCTTCACTTCGAGTTGCTCGATGAGCAATTGTTCCTTGGTTTGCTGCATATGTTCCTTTTCTTCATCGAACTTTGCTTGGAGAGCACTCTTTTCCTGTTCGACAGCTTGACGTTGTTCTACAAGTACTCCCTGTACTTGTATCAAAGCCTGGGTGGATTGCGCTATTTCCTCTTGTTCTTGTCGAAGATGAGATTTGACTGTATGAGATATTCAGTGGAGTTAAGCTTACTCATCTCCCACTTCTAGCTCTTTCGGCATAGTGAAGACTACGTGACTGGATTTTAGGGATTGTTTTACTCCTCGGAATTTAGTTGTGATTCAATCATACAAATCATGTTTCTTTGCTTCTTGCTTCTCTTCTATCTCCAGTGAAGCATCATTCAGGGATGCTATGAGGAATTTGAAGTCATCAAAGTTGAGGATGGTCTGCATCTTCATCATAGTGGGCTTCGATTTCTTTTGGGAGGAAGGTTTCAAAGGAGAACCTTTCCTCTTTTTCAGAGGATCAACCTCATCACCCTTTTGTTGCTCAAACTCTGTGTCATTCAACTTTGCATCATCACCTCCTTGCTCGGGTGAGATGGAAGAGGTCTTCACGGATGGACTGTCTAGATCATGGACCTCTTCGGTCTCCTTTATCTTGCTAGGTTCAGGTTTATTCGGCACAATTTCTGAACTTTCTATATCGGATATCTCCGTAGGTTCTACAGGAATGAGTATATCCATTGACCGATCCTTGGTGATCTCCTCCAAGTCCTCCTCCGTTAGCTTGTATTAGGAATGAAGTTGATGCTTGTGCTCTTCAATGCATGTTATGATGTAAATGAAATGGTGGTCTATGTTGAACTTCATCAAATGCCTGAACCTGTGTAAATTATTTAGAGTTATGGGAGGCGTGGACTGTATAGCTACCTTCAACTGGTTTAGTATGCATGAAATACAACATTGGACTACCAATGATTATTCATGTCGCTTGAATACCATAGTGTGTTGAACTTCGCAGCCAATGGTTCAAAGTGCTCGATGTCCGGGAAGGTCACACCTTTTGGCATCTCCCAGGCAGTGAAAGTGATCAAGATCAATAGCCAACTGATGTGGAATTTGTACCCTTGATCTTGGGCTTCTTTGCATTCAAGTTCTAATTGGTTCACTATGTTGTAGGAAAATCTTCCTGCAGATAGGTAGATCACCTCTAAGGCTTGACCTTAACCCTAGACAGAAAAATGCTCAACGTGGACACTAACTTCCTTTCAAATATATCTAAACCAATGCATGATAAGGAAGGATAACAGAGGTACGTT
>JZKD02S1808016.1:101019-122297 GCA_000966675.3 Picea glauca | reverse complement strand
GGTTTATTAAGTATAATGAATTAGATAATCTAACTGTCCTAATATGTTTTAGTTAAACAATAATTATTTCTTAATAATATTAATTAATTAATTAATTATTAATTAATTGTTCATAATTGTTGATGATTAATTAATTAATTAATTGACTCATTAAAGATTTGAGTGATGAATTAAAGGGGCTTAATAATTTTAATTTATTTAATTAAATACTTTACGTATGCAGGGGGAGAAATGAAGCATTAAATTAAGGATAAGATAATAAAGAAGGGGATAAGGTAATAAAGGATGAGATAAGGAAATTAATGAAGGGGAGGAGAGTCGGTGAAGGGGGGATATGACGGAAGATTCCTACGAGAAATCGAGGGAGGATTATTTTGGGGAAGGAAGCATTTTGGAGGAGTACTATATTTCTGTGGCATATTTTCTGGTTGGAGGAGTTTGGTTTTGGAGGGTTTTTGGTGAACCATTGCAGGGGGCACCGGGTTGTTGGGGGTTTTGGGCACGGGGGCCAAGATTCCTTTCGGTATCCTAGAGCTAGGGAGCCAGACAGGCTGCTCCTAGATGGCTGGGTGGTTAGTCGATTTGGGAAGAGTTTGGTCAGTGCATCAGGCTGGGCAAGGCAACATGGAAAGGACAACCATATCAGTGGGAATTAGCATCAGAAGGAGGTATTTTATTTATGAATTTGCTTAGTTATTTTCATGTTGTAGATAAATTTTAAATTATGTTGAATATTATATGCTTATATGATGCTAAATGAATTATTTACACACTGAAAGAAATTCTATGTTTGAAATTAAAATTCTATGTTTGAAATTTTATGTTTAATTGTATGAATTTTTGGATTTAATTAAATTGGGTCTCTACATATATAGGATCAAGACATGGAATGGAGCAGGACAGAACAATCCACACTTAGCTATAGAATTTATTTGCATAAAAATTGAATTTAGAAACATCATATTGTGGAGATTTATTTTCTAATGTATATGATGACGGACAAGTTACTTTCTTGAGGAATTTAATTACAGTAAAATATGAGGGAGGCCTCAACTGTTGAGAATATTGATACATGGATTCTAAAGAAAACTAATTTCAAAGTGAAAAAAAAGGAGTCTTTAACATGCGCAACAACTTCAACTTTCACCAAAAAAAAATTGAAACCATCATGGAAGCAATTACGAATTGAGGCAAATGCTTTAAATTGGAGGATACTATATTGGAGGATACTATAGTAAAATTATTTATGAATAGGATTGTAACATAATAATGTTTTCAAATCAATTTTTTTTTAGGATATGTATAAAAAATTGGTTCAACAAAAACAATAGGGAAAATGAACTTTGATTTTTTTTTTTTTTTTGGCCAAAGAACCAATTAAGGACTCATAACCTATAGAGAAATAAAGTGAATCATAATTATCTATACTTACTGATAGGGATTCTAGAGAATTGACTCACAACCTCTACATGAAATTTGAATCACAAAATTGTGAATATGAATGAATGTGGTACAAATAGAGTATAATGAACATGCTTAGCAAAAGATTTTAAACATTTACCAATGGAACTAAATATTTCCCTTCCAACCACTTACCAAGGAAGACGAGTTTGAGTTTAATTGAATTTGAAATAATTCATGAAGAAACCATGTTGGACAGTTGGTTGTAATTGATGTCAACCCTTAGAGAGTTTGAGATACCCTAGAGTTGTGGTCAAGGTTGATGGTGAGTTAGTTTTCATTGATGTCAAAAAGAGTGGTTGATGTTAGAATATATGATGAGTGCACTTGATAAAGTCTAGACGAAGTTCCATAGGTTTGATCATGAGACCCGAAGTTGTTTTAGAAATAAGGACATGAAGGAAAACGAAAATGTAGGTAGCACACTCATAGATGGATAGTCCTCGTCGTGCCATTTTCGTTGATAGGTGGTACACTGCATGGTTCCTCATGGTTGAGGAGTTATGGTCTTGTGAAGTTTGAAGCCCCAAAGAATTTTCAAGAAGCCCTTAATTGGTTACAAGTTAATTAATGAAAGGGTAAAGTGGTTGTAACAAGAATGTTAAGAATCCCTGAGAATAAGGAAAGAGGTTACCTAGAAAAATTATAAATACACCTCAAGGATTCTCTCATAAGCACATTCACATATGCATTCATTGAATATCTATCTTGTGAGAAAGTGATATTTTGACTATTTTGCGAAGGTGAAATTTCAGGTAGCGACAAGTGAGAAGTGCGAGAGTTTTGGGGTTGCAGAGGATAGGGAAAAGATCTGAGGAAACCATATTTTGTTTGAACCCCATGGGACATACCACTAGTGTCTAGTGAGGCATCCCCTCGGGTTTCATAGGGCACGTCACATGAGGCCCTACGTGACAGGGAGTCTTAGTCCCATGAGGCTAAAAAAAATTGGTACAAATGTTGGTAACAGGCCACTAAATGTTGTGGACGAGTTATATGTTAGTATTATTGTACATCAAGTTAGCTACAAGTCACATTTCTTCTCATGTTTTAGGCTTATGTTTGGTTATGACATGATACATGATTGAGGCATGTCATCATAGTGATGGTGCATGGAACATCCTAGATATGATATGATACATTTTTAATTGTACAGTCTTGGTTTTTTCGTATCTAGTTTGACTACATGTTGATGATGCTATGGTACATGTTTGAGGATTGTTCTTGGTATAATATTGAAGCATTGGAATATGGTGTATGGTTGTTATGTTAGAGGCCTATCATTGATATTGATAAATTGTTCAGGAATACACTTGGTATATGGAAACATATGTATGAGATACATCTCTTGATGATATTGGTACTTCATTGGATGTTTTCCATGTTGTTTAAGGTATATGGTTGATGATATGGTGCATGGTTATATGAATATGTTGGTGATCTTGGTACATGCTTGAGTACCTTGTTGAGGTTCTTCATTGCTATGGTACATGGTGTATAGTATATGGTTGAGGCACATCTCATGGTATATGATTTATGGTACATGATTGATGTATGATATGATACATGGTTGATGTACTTGGTATAGTACATGGTTGATTTACTTGGTGTGGTACATAGTTTATGGTTGAGGTATATTTCACATGTGATGTACATTGCTGATGTACATGGTTGATGGTAGAGGTACATGATACAAGGTTGGTTCATGGTTGATGTACTTGTTGTTGTACAGGTGTTGGTGCATGGTTGATGCACTTTTGTTTGTACAGGTTTTGGCACATAGTTCATTCTTGGTATGGTACAGGTTGTGGTACATAGTTCATGCTTGATATGGTACAAGTTGATGTTTTCGTACATTCTTTAGTACATGGTTGAGACACATAGTTCGTGCTTGGTATGGTACAGGTTGATGGTTTCATACATTCTTTGGTACATGGTTGAGACACACATCTTGTGATGGTATGTTGGTGATCATGGTACATTCTTGCTAGAGGAATATGTTGGTGATGTTGGGCATCTAGTTGAGAGGTTTCCTTGGTATATGATCCATGTGAAAAAATCTAGTGGAGTATCAATGACAGTGATAGGTTGGACATAGGGATAGGTTGGATATAGTCACATGTTGACAATTTACAAGTTTATGTGACAGTGACAGTGGATGTGTTTGTGGTAGTGACAGTTGGTCGACACTTATATTTCAGGGAGGTAGGATAGGGAAAGAAAAGGGGGAACCTATAGCCTCCTTCTGGTTGGTGTTGAAGAACAAAGGGAGTTGGATCTTGCTTCAAGTGTGAGGCTAAGAATCAGGGGGTTGTAGCCTCCTTCTAATTGGAGCTAGATAATTCAGAGAATTGTAGCTTCCTTCAAGTTGGAGCTTGTAAATAGGGGATAAGAGAATCTTTCAGTTGTAGATGGATAATTGGGAAGTTGGTTCTTCCAATGAATGTACTCTTTGATATATAAGAAATCATTTTGTGGTTTTCTCCCATTTCGGTCTCTATGTAAATTTTGGTGTATCGTGTATTTGATGTGATGTTGTTGATGTGATGGTGCTTATGTTTATATGCTCATGATATATTGAATGTGATCATATATGATACATCGATGATATAATTTTGATAAGATTGAAGTTTATATATTGTTGTTAAAAGTGGTAAAAGCGCTCATACTGATTCACCCCACCTCTTAGTATTCCAACAATTGGTATGAGAGAAGGTTCCTTCAGGAAACAATTTAACCACTAGAAGGTATATTATGGAGAAAAAAAAATCTATAGGAATGGAATACCACAATTTGATGGTCATAATGGTCATAGATTTGAAATGTGGAGTATCATGATGAAACATTTCTACAAGCACATGGATATGATGTTTGGAAAACAATTTTTGGTAGGATACACCAATACAAAGAAATTGATGACTACAACTAAAAAGGAATTGAAAATAAATGAAAAAATAGAAATGGACTTCATATGGGAAAGATTATATGATCCGGTAAGAGATAAAGTTGGAAAACGTTCATCAACTAAAGAAATTTGGGATAAGCTACATAATCTCTACTTTGAGGAGTCTCCCATCACAAAGCCAGAAAATGTTATAGAAGATGCAAGAATAGAACAATAAGAATTATTCTCATCATGTTAGAAAGATTAACAAGAAGAATATTGTGAAGAAGGTATAATAGATCTTGAAGAAGAATTAATCAGTTCTTTAGATGAGATAATGAAATAAAGGAGGAAAATCAAGTCTCTTGAGGAATAATTAGTCAAAGAGAATTCTCGAGAAAGTTTCAAAAATTCCAACAGGTCATCATGAATCTAAAATCTCAGCTTGAAGAAGTCAAAAGAATTGAAGAAACATACAAAAATCAGATGGAAGAGAAGTAGTGTTTAGAATCCTAAATAGTATCATAAAGAAAGGAAGTAGAGAAGAGATAAAATATTTTGATAGATCATCTCAAGGAAATATATGAGTATTTAAACCAGTTTGAAGCTAAATTTAGTCAACAAGAAAAAATACTTGAAGAAGAAATAATATCCTTGAAGATCAAACTTGACAAAGAAAAGAAAATGGAATAATTCATGAAGATTCAGATGATGAAGAAAGAAGAATATGTTGAGAAGCTTTAAGAAGAAGTTGTCACATTCAGAGTTAAAATATTCAAGCTAAAAAAGAACATTGAATATAGAGAAACACCCACATCATCAGAAAAGAAAATTGAAGAGAAGCACTCCAAGTTATCAGAAAGGAAGAATGAAGAAAAGGGTAAGAGTTATGCAGAAGTAATCAAGGAAAGGAATCATGGTCAACAAGAATCAAATAAAAATGAGCATAATAGAGATACATTTTCAATTATACCTTCCACATTCAAGCATAAAAGAAGATTTAGTCAATATGAAGGAATAAAAATAAGAAAAGATCATGGGCAGCCAAGGCATGAATTCAAAAGGAGTACACCACAAAGAAGATCATTTAGTCCTAGTTATGTAAATTCATTGTATGGTAATTGTTTTGATTGTACTAACTTTGAACATAAAGTTGTAGATTGCATGATTTATTGAATAAATGATCAAGCAATAAATGCTTATGTGGCCCAACATAACATTGAATGTTACAAATTCTACAAGTATGGTCACATAGCTTGGAATTCTAGAAGCATGATAGAGCCTTCCATGAAAAAAACACCTATGTTAGATACAAAAAAGTATAGAGAAGAAAATAAAGACAAGAAGAGCAGGTGAATAAATAACATGTCCCAGATATCGTAGCATTTGCAGTAGTGCAAGGAAGAAAAAAAGAGAAAATGAATAAAGAATAGGCCCAAGATATTGTAATTTCAGTAATTGTAGTGCAAGAGAATAATGAGTCCAAGGGGAAAAAGGAAGAAGTGAGAGTTCAGAGAGGTGATAAGTTTACATACAAAGAGGAATATTACTCTACATTAGGGTGGATTCCTCCATTGTTCAGACCCACTTGACTTGGAGAATCCTAGTAAATAAGAATTTTGAAGAGGATTCTATGTAATAGATACTATAGATCAAAGAACCATCCTTCAAGTAGCTTGAACTGTTTGCAGAGACAAATTCAGAGAAGTTAGATAACATAAGTACAAAATTAAAATTGAGAAGAGGTGTTGCCATGTAGATATCTGAGGAATATCATTGACACACTTTCCAGGAAGAGATATATTCATTACATGTTCAAGGATGTATTTCATGGTAGTGGACATATTTGATTCAGTCTAAGAAATAACAATAAGTGATGATCAATTACAACAAAAAAGCCTTCATGATAGTACAATGACAAATGGGAAAACATTGTGGACATGTGAGTAGTAGATTTATGGACATAGATGGATTTACGAGATCATTGGCAGGTCTAGACAGATATATGACCTAACATATTTACAATTGGAATCAACAAAATTAGTGGACAAGTGGAATCGGTTGGTCACAAGAACACAAGCAGTGAAAGGCATAGAAGAACAAGGAAAGATAAACCTTCAACAAAATCTATATCATCAGAGGGACATTGTTGACAAACATGGTCATTGATGTATAAACAATGAACATTACAAGCCATGAATATTTCAAGTCAAGAAATTTTGAATGCTTTTTATATATGTCAAAGAATTACAAGAGGAAGTACCAATGGACAAGCATCCTTGGAAAAGAGGAAATGAAACATATGCAGGGAATCCCATATTGTACTACATATTGTAGAGTAGTCAAGAGGAGATAAATCTTCATAGAAAGAGATCGGTAAAGAAATATTGGAAGCATGCAGACATGGCGATACATACCGACAGGGGGAGTTATCATTTTTCCCATGATGTCAAAGGGAGAGAAAGATAAAGATACAAAAAAAAATAGCCAAGTGCATGAAGTCAGTGAAGGATTGTTCAAAAAATGTATAACTTCAAGGAGAGTCACTCCTCATTATTGATATCAAAAAGAGAAGGGGAACTTGGAAAGAATCATGAGGACATAAACATGTGAATAGAAATAATAGACACATGAAGACAAGGGAGCAACCCCAAGGAGAGATACCCTTTGTCATCAATGTCAAAGGAGGAGAGAGCGAAACATTGATGAGGAGAAATGGTCACATGGGGAGCATGATTATTGCAGTATGAGTTTTTCCATCGATGTTTCCATTAATGTTCGTGTTTCCATCAATGCCAAAAGGGGAGATTGTTGGGAAGTTGGTTTTCATTGATGTCAACCCTTAGAATGTTCGAGATACCCCATAGTTGTGGTCGAGGTTGATGGTGAGTTAGTTGTCATTGATGTCAACAAGAGTGGTTGATGTCAGCAGATGTGATGGGTACAATTGATGAAGTCTACATGAAGCCCCAAAGGTGTGATCATGTGACCCGAATTAGTTTGAAGAATAAGGACATGAAGGACAGTGAAGATGCATACCTAACACACTCATAGATGTATATTCCTCATTGTGTCATTTCTGGTGATAGGTGGTATGCCACGTGGTTCCTCATGGTTGAGGAGTTATGTACTTGTGAAGTTGGAATCCCTGAAGAATGGTCAAGAAGACCCTAATTGGTTAAAAGTCAATTAATGAAATGGTAAAGTGGTTGTAACAAAAATGTCAAGAATCTTTAAGAATAACGAAAGAGGTTACCTAGAAGAATTATAAATACACCTCAAGGAGTCCCTTATAAGAACATTCACACACACATTCATTGAATATCTATCTAGTGAGAAAGTGATCTTTTCTCTAGTTTTTGACGGTGAAATCTGAGGTAGTGACAAGTGAGAAGTGTTGGAGTTTCAGGGTTTCATAGGAGAATGAGAATATATGAGGAAACCTTAGTTAAATTGACCCCACGGGTCAGACCACTAGTGTCCCACGAGGCATTCCCATGACTTGCATGGTGCACATCATGCGAGGCCCCATATGATGAGGAGTCTTAGTACTGCGAGGGTAAATAAAAAATATTACAAATGTTGGTACCAAGATGTTGAAGGTTGTGGAAGATTTATATGTCAGTATTAAATTACAACATGCCAGCTACAGGTCACATGTATTCCCATGTGCTAGGATTATTCTTGGTTACGATATGATACATGCTTGAGGCATGCCATGGTAGTGATGGTACATGGTACATCTTGCACATGATATGAGACATTGTTAGTAGTACACTCTTGGTTGTTTGGTATCTAGTTTGACTACATGTTGACCATGTTATGGTACATGCTTGAGGATTTTTGTTGGTATACTCTTGAAGAATTGGCACATGGTGTATGGTTTTTATGTTAGAGGCCTATCATTGATATTGATACATTGTTGATGAATACACTTGGTATATGGAATCATATGTATGAGATACATATCTTGATGACATTGGTACTTTGTTGAAGGATTGGCATGTTGTTTGAGGTATATGGTTGATGATATGGTGCATGGTTAGAGGTATATGTTGGTGATCTTGAAACATTCTTGAGTGCCTTGTTGAGGAACTTCAATGTTATGGTACATGGTGTATAATATATGGTTGAGGCACATATCATGGTATAATATTTATGGTACATGATTGATGTATGAGATGATACATGGTTGATGTACTTGGTATAGTACATGGTTGATTTACTTGGTGTGTTACATGGTTGAGGGTTGAGGGATATGGTACAAGTGATGTACATTGTTGATGTACATGGTTGATTATTGAGGTACATGATACAAGGTTGGTGCATGGGTTTTGCACTTATTGTTGTGCAGGTGTTGGTGCATGGTCGATGCAATTGTTGTAGTACATAGTTGATTCTTGGTATGGTACAGATTGATGGTTTGGTACATGATTTGGAAGATGGTTGAGACAAATATATTTTGATGGTATGTTGGTGATTTTGGTACATGCTTAGGAGAGGCATGTGTTGGTGATGTTGGACATCTATTTGAGAGGCGTCCTTGGTATATGATCCATGTGAGAGGATTTGGTTGAGTATTGATGACAGTGACAGGTTTGATAAGTTGATCAATGACAGGTGGATGTGATAGGTTGGAAATAGTGACAGGTTGGATACAGTGACTTGTTGATAGGTTACAAGTTTATGTGACAGTGTCAGTGGCAGTGCTTGTGGCAGTGACAATTTTTCTACACTTATATTTCAGGGTGGTAGAATGGGGCAAGAAAAGAGTGTTGTAGCCTCCTTCCATTTGGTGTCAGAGAAAACAAGGTGTTTTAGCTTCCTTCAAGTTGGAGCCTGAGAATTAGGGAATTATATCATCCTTCTAGTTGGAGCCAAAGAATTCAAGGAGTTGTAGCTTCCTTCAGGTTGGAGCCTATAAATAGTGGGTAGGATCCTCATTTCAGTTGTAGCTCGAAAATTGGGAAGTTGGTGCTTCCAATGAATGTCCTCTTTGATATATAAGAAAAAATTTCGTGGTTTTCTCCCATTTTGGTTTTCATGTAAATTATGGTGTATTGTGTACTTTATGTGATGTTGTTGATATGATGTTGCTTATGTTTATATTCTCATGATATATTGAATGCAATCATAGATGATACATTGATGATATACTGCTGATAAGATTGAAGTTTCTATATTGTGGTTAAATGTGGTAAAAGTGTTCATACTAATTCACCCCATCCCCTCTCAGTATTACAACAAACCAATTGTACCTAATGAATTCAAAAATATTGATATTTATATACCTTCCTTAACAATTATAATAACATAAATTCTTTAACACATCTCCCTAACATACTATATATACACACTATACATACATTATAAATTACAACAAGTACACTCACCTTATACACATATCTATATCACATGTAATTAGTACAATATCATATATCAATTTACATGATATACTACATACTAATTAATAAAGTGCATCTATCCTAATTCATGTAAACCACTCCCCCAAAAACAAGAAATGAATTAAAAAGCTACCAAATGGGGATAAAGGTGATATATGGGTTTTTCCATTCACCACTTTTCATTGTCATTCTAGTTCCAATATTTGTTCCACGATTTTAGGGTGAGGTTGAGTAATCCATGTGCATGGAGGGTCTGATAGGCCACTTGGATGGAAAAATCTAGAGGAGGTTGCATGTAAGGAATTTCGTTAAGACAAATCCTTCCTTTAAACTTGTACCTTGTTGTTGAAGGTATAAAACAATATACACTTTTTAAACGATCCATTGTGGGATTATAGGCCAATGTTTTAGAATGACTACATGTCCATGCAAAATATAGTTGAAATATACTTCTATGGTGGATGATCGATTGACCTTCTATTTCCATGAATACCTCTTCATACCTATCATCATTGGCTTTTATTTTCCATTGCAAATGGAAATTGATTAGGATAGTGGAGAATTCATGGGCATGATTCAACAATAATAACATGGCAGTGGCATTAAATTATTGTCATTTAAATTGTGGTATTTTCCACCAATTTTGGTGTTGCAATTCAACATGTAGGATAATAAAAGTATATACCAAAGCATTTGAAATTTTCTAAAAAAATAAAATATTATTTTCATAGCATGAAGGGCAACAAATAATTCCCGTAGAATTATTGATTATACAACCTTGGGCACTAACTAATGATAGGATATGTGGAAGAGGAAAGTGAACAAAGGTGATATAGGCACCACAATAGTTGACATTGTATTTTTAACAACAAAAAATGAGTTAGTTAAGATATAACTAAGTTACCTTTTGATATAATGATTAGATTAATGTGTTATCCAATGGATTACACCTATGTTATTTGTAGCAATGTAAATCATCCATATATTAATTAATCAACAACGAAACATTGTACAACAATTGACAATGCAATAAAATAAGAAACTCATTTTATTATATATGAAGAAGAGACCCATGGTCATACGAAATGGAAAAATGTAAAGGTCCACAATAATCAAAATGGAACCAATATATAATTGTTAAACTTATTGGTAACATCTTGTCATACAATTGGGACATTATTTCGACTACATTAAGAAAAATCGTTAATTTTTTAAGATGGATATTCCAAAACATACAAATTGTAGTAACATTTGATTGTATTGATTTTCATTCATCACTTGAACTACTATCATCGCTCAAGTTGCATGCATCCATCATTTGTTTATTAGTTGCATGTGATATTGTACTTTCGTTATTTAAACAAATGTTTTCTTGCTCGTCTTTTTTTTGGCATTCCACCTATTCATGTTCCATATAAAAACACATAAATAAAGTGTAATAAGTAAATCTACATTTATATAATAGAATATACATGATCACATAAAAAAAGAGAATACCACAACAACAAGTGATTCATAAACAATACATATGTTTTTGAAGCTATGCCTCATGTCATGTGTCAAAATATCTCATGTTGGCACCTCTCCATACTTTGTTTCCTTCATGTTTAATACACCATGACAAAACATATCCAATATAATTAATATAAAGGTTTCTTATTGTTCGATTAGTTATAAAACAGGGGAAGTTAAACAACATAGGTACTTACAAATTCTTCAATTAAACCTTGATACTTCAACATATTCTCACAACCCTCACTTAATCCAATGTTGATCATCGGTTGGATCTTCATTGTATATTAGCACTTATTATAATACATACATGCATGAGTGTAAATTAATTATTTAAACACAAATATCACAACAAATACGAAAACTTAAGTAACATCAAAAACATAAGCACTCACAAACTTTGTGATCAACTAGCTTCTTCCTTGTCATCCTGTCCTATGTGTTGATTTGGTTCCTTTATTTTTTCTTTTCTGCAACAAAACAATTGCAAATTATGATTTCATATTATAATTAAATTTGATGTACAAAAAAAAAAATGAATGATCACATACCTTTGATGCACATTCTTGTTGGGATTCCTCCTCCTGTGATGCAATTATGTTCATTTATTTTTCCATCTGCTTGTACATTTTTTTGGAGATCCCTACCGACATGTATTGTCTTTCCCCTCGTTTGTTGCTTGGAATTTTCATAATATTCCTAAAAAATGAAAAAGAACAATATTTCTTTTTTAAATGGACATGAAAGTAAATATAGAAAGAAAAAATGATTTGGTAATTATTGGAACATATTATATAAAAACATGTTTAGTAATAATACCTTTTAAATTATTATTTTTTGTTATTGTGAGTTTTTGTTACTGCAAATCTCACGAGTTTGATTGAACATGGCTCCAGAAGCGCTTTCTGTAGTGTATGTATAACCTAATTCTTTGAGTCATTGGACTAATTTTTTATTTTAAGTGGAAAATACATCTATACATTCTTTCCACTATATCCCTTAAAGATCTGTAAAAAAAAATCACCCTCTCATTAACTTCAAGGAAAACTCCATATGAATCGATGACCAAGTTGTTTTTATTATTTAAATCCTTATGAATTATTGTCTTCTCAAGATTAGATTCCATTCCCTCACTATCAATCCACACATAACATTAAAAAATGTGAACTCGAAATCAAATTATTGGAGAATGACGATCCATTTGGAATATTTTCCCCCAAGTACTTGACGAGTCAAGATGTGGTACATTTGGTTCGAGTTTGTGATGATTGTGGTAGTGCATAACGAAATGTAATGGAGAAATCTCTAGATGGAAATTAATGTTGCCAAATCCAACTTTTTGACATGTGAATACCATAGTTCGAGATCGGATAGACTTTTACTCATATAGTAAATCACATGTCTAATGCCATCATCATCCTCTTGTACTAACACCATAGAAATAATGGAAGTGGAGGCATCCAAATAAAGGATATAATCTTTCGCATAGGTTGGTGGATGCAAGAGAGGGGTGTTCGTTAAGGCATGCTTAAGAGAATCAAATGGGCACTGAGTGATTGCATCCCAGATGAAAGGGGAATCTTTCTTTAGCAATCTCATGAATCCTTTAGTGATTTCAACGTAATTACAAATGAAGAGGGGAAGAAAGTTTGCCTTCCTTTGAAAACGTTTCATTTGGGTGAGGTTATTGGGAGGAGGTAAAGCTAGAATGGATTTGAAATTTAAGTGATCCATCCTAATCCTGTCTTTGGAGACTATGAATCTAAGGAGTCTCCCTAATTTGACAATGAAGATGCATTTATGGGGGTTCAAACGTATATTGTAAAACCGACATCGAAGAAAGATGGCTCGTAGGTGACCAATGTGGTATTGTCGATGAGACCAGTGAGATGGTAAGTCATCAAAGTAAGGTTCAAAAATATGTTTGATATCGTGGAAAGAATACGACATAGCCCACTGAAAAGTGGCTCCAACATTTTTATGTCCAAAAGGTAATTTCAAATAATCGAAAGTCCCCCAAGGGAAGATGAAGGTTGTTTTATGTTGGTCAATCAATAAAACATCAATCTGGTTATATGAAAAAAATCCATCCATAAAAGAAAAATGATACTTTTGACACAATTATCGATAATTTGGTCGATAAAGAGTGTAGGGTAATTGTCCTTGGGACAAGCCTTATTAAGATACTAGTAATTCACACAAACACAAATGGTCCCTTATTTCTTGGTAATTGATATGATATTGGAAACCCATTCGATTAGAGGGATAGGATAAATAAAACCATATTTCAAATTTTTTTCTACTTCTGCCTTGATTGTCACGGTCTTCTTTGAATGAACAAGGCAAAGTTTGTATCTCATAGGCTTAGCTCCTAGGTAAGTCTTTATTTCATGCACAATGATTGAAAGATCAATCCCTGACGTCTATTCATAGATCGATGCAAAGACATCGTGAAATTATTTTAAAAAAAGGTATAAGTTTCAACTTCTTCAGTTGAACAATTAGTGCCTAGTTGTATGTTTTCAATAATACCTTGTTTAATGGATATGTCAATTGTAATCGTCAAAGAGATGTTTCCTAGATTCCCCTCGTAGATGGTATCCTGAGTGAGTATTGGATATTGGGGAGAGTTGACTATATAACTAGGAAATATAGATGAAATATCTATCTCTATGTCATCCACACTGGGAAGAAAGGATGAATGATAATATTTTTCATCCCATGGTACCTCCTCGATACTAAGCATTTCCATAATAGATTCATCGAATGGAAAAATATGTAGGAGGTAATCAAAAGTAGAGGATATGGAGTCTAACCACGATGGTAATGAATAATTTGTAGACACCAACAGATGTTGGTCATCCAATGAAGGAGAGGCAGACTGGATGGCATCATATTCAGCCTTCACGTGACTAAGTGACATGGTGTCAGCTAGTGCATCAAATTCTAAGGGACTAGGCACGATCCATGTATCAGATGATTTGTACGATTGATGTGCCATAGTCAAGATCATATTGATCATTGCAATGAGTTATGTCATGGGAGGAAGAGGTGTATGGAAGGTAACCATGAGAGAAGAGTCTTTCAAGAGACCGACCCCAACACTTTCATAAGTGATTTTCAAATCTCCTAGAAAAGGAATGTTGTTGGTCATTTGAGCGTGACCGTCGGGTGTACAGTAATCTAACTAATCAATGGTCACAATTTTACCTTGATGAGAAAAATAGATGCATCAAAAAAACGATGAAGCAACGAAAGTCAAATCATAGAACCAACTTCTTCCTAGCAATAGATTATAATCAAGGGGAGTATAGACTACTTCAACATCTACTAAAATAGTTTTTCCTCCCAATTGAATGGCTAAGGACTGTAATAGTCCAAGAGGATGAAAACCTCTTCCATCAAATTCTCATAACATGGCGGGAGATTGATTAAGGCCAGGTAATTTGAGGCCTTTCCATCAAGCCAACGACAAGACACATGTGGAATATCCCTTGTCCAAGAGTGTTTGATGCATATGTTGATTATGGACAACAACATCGATCTAGAAAGAAAGTTAGTTAGAGAGTCACAATTTAAAATTATCTATGTTGAATGTGATAGTGTTAGATGACTCGGGATCTATAGCTCTGATGGATTCCAAGAGAGTTCTATGTTGGCTAGGAAAATGTTGTAGAACTTCAAGAGCTAACATAGAACATGGTGCTTGGGCCAAATATTCAACAATGTTGTAGTTTTTAGCAGCACGCGAGTTTGGATTAAAGGTCAACTTTGAAATTGTACTCTTGAGAGGGCATAGAATAGAGTCGATGTTGGGTTTCTCAATCTAGAGTGGCCCAGATGGAGGGGTAACTGTAGTGGGTAGTGGATCCAATGTAGTACTAGTAGTTACCTTCTCCTTATTAAGTTTACATGGGCGTGTGTCATATGTCATAGTATGAGTGGTCAAATCTATCCCATTAAACATGTAAATGTGTGCACTCAATGAAGCTTCCTAACTAGGAGAATGATTTGGGTTACCTCATGTCGGAGGTGTAGGATCTTGTGAAACCAATGACTGTTGCTCGGGAAAAGGATGTGTCAAGATAGTGTGTTGATAATTTCCTTTCAAAAGTTTTGCAACTTCTTCATGACGAGGACAATCTCGTGTGTAGTGATCGTCACCACAAATGAGACATGGAAATTTCATTTTTCATTGCGGTTGTTTCTCAGTAGAAGGTGGTTGTGCAGGTGTTTTTGCATTTTTAGTTTGATTATTGTTTTTCTTTGGTTTATTATTATTTTTCTTTCCCCCCCCTGACTGTTGCAGAGAAGCAGATTGAACTGCATTCACCTCAGATACTTGAGTCGGGGTGGATCTTAGTGAGAGTGAATTTGATCCGGTAGAGGGGGAAGTGATTGAGTGATTAGTCATGTTAGTTGACTGTGAGCTGGGCTGGGTTTTGATGGAACTGATAACTCCATCTGCATGAGTGGTGGAATATGGTTTTGATGGATTGGTTGATGTACTGGTAGAATTCAAAATTAGTTCATACAAAGTACCAGGTCAGGAATAAACCAAGTCCAGATAATGGGCACGAGAAATGAATTACTCTTCAGTAATGACACCACCCATGGCTACGTCATGAGAAATCAGAGGAAAAAGAGATTTTGTGATCCATTCATCCAACATTTGTTCAGGAATGGTTTCTTTGATAAACCTTCATTGTTGTCTACACCCATGAATATGATCATAGATATGTATGGATTTGGTCTGATGAAGGGAGGTCAAAAGTTCCATGTCGGTCTCGTAGTGGATAGGTAATTAGAAGTGCATGATAAAAGAAATTGAAAGTGAATTGAAATCTTGAAAAGTTCCTTATTGTAATTCAATGTACCATTTGGTGGTTGAACCCGTAAGTGTACGTTGAAAAAGACATAACTGGATAGAATCATCCATTAGTGAATTTTATGAACACCATAGATGAAAATTCATAACATGATTATTAAGGTCTTCACTGGGTTTACCATCAAATTTCAGAATATTGGAAGGCAATTGATCCGGATTATTTTCGGCATGAAATGAGAGCGGAGATATAATGAAGAAATATAGAGAGATATCGTAGATATTCAATAATATAACATAAATGTATCAGATATGAAACCATAAACATAGGTATATAGTAATACATGATTTCTATTAATGAAAGAAATGTACAGAGACTGTAAAAATACAGAGTGAAGGACTCACTAGAATGGTGGTAGCTTATCTCTGAGAAGAGATGTGACGACTACTCACATTCACAAAAAGATGATTACAATGAGGCTATGAAGGCATTTTTACAATAATAAGGAATGAAAAAATCCCTCGACATATGAAAACCTAACCCTAGGAGATGAAGCACCAAAAGTCATGTGGGCCTCGTTTGGGTAAGTTAGTACATCAACTTCTTGTGGTTATAACTTTTGCATACGATATTAGTTTTAGGCGTATGATAACCCATTGGAAAGGTATCATCGAGGAGATTATTTCTAGGCACAATGTTGAAGAAACTTGCATATTGAAAACCTGTTTTCCCAAAAAAGATCTTTTAGGGCCTCAAAATGGCCCCAGAAGTTAAAAACTGCTAAAAATAGTAAATTACCAAAATTGCTAGAAAATTGTTTTGAGCTAGTTGGAAAAGGTGGGTGGCCACCGATATCCACCTAGATCAATCCTCCCTCATTAGGAATCAATGGTCTCGATTGCGTTGAGTACCCGCGGGAGAGTAAAAATTGTTTGCTAAATCTAAATCTTTGTGAGTTGCTTGCCTTGTTGGAGACGTCGCGCTGCTTAGTTTGTGGAAGTCTGTCAAGGACCTATTGAGGATTAGGTTTTTAAACAAGTTGAGATACATGAGAGGATGGTGTGCAGAAGGAATATTTGTGCTTTGATGCAACCTTGCCAACCTTCTTTTGTTGGATAGAAGGTGCTTGTGGCGAGGTTGTAGTGGTTACAGTGTCCTTTTGTTCCCCTTTTGAACATATTGTGAAGAAGCTGAATTTTGCAGTATGAGATACTACCTTGTAGGAATTTTTTGGTGGAACAATAGTTGGAACTACCTATGGTATTCTGTCGAGATGACCCCTAGAGAAATAATGACACTGTGGGGTCGAGACTCATAAACAACATGACGCTTCCACATATATGGTTGGCCCAAGAGAACATCATAGACATCCAGTGGGGAAACATCACATAATATCTCATCCTTGAAGGGATGGATGTCATATGAAAATCAACACTGCTGGCTAACATGAAGATCTCATCCTTTGCGAAGCCACCCGATGTTGTATGGTTGTGGGTGTGGTGTTGTCGACAATCCCAACTGTTTGATGACCTTTGCTGAGATGAGGTTCTTCTGGCTTCCACTATCAACAATAAAATGAAATGGGATCCCCTTCTGGCTTCCACTATCAACAATAAAATGCAATGGGATCCCCTTCACCCACATCTGTGAATGAAAAAGGTTCTCCCCCTCTTCAGGATCTATTGGTTCTTCTGGTTGAATTGTTGCGGTCATGACAATAGCAGTGGGGTCTGTGTCGATGATATTTCTTTTACCATTATTTTCAGAATCAGATTCTGAATCATGGTTCGTCTCCTTGTCTTTGATATCGACCATTAATGACTGTTTTGAGTGACATTCATCGATGTTGTGCCATGGGATTTTGTGGAAATCACACCATTTTTTGTTGTCCTTCTTTATCTTCCTATGATCCTTCTAGGGTCGTCTTTGTCATACATTGGTTGTTGCAGATTTGCAGACCCAAAATCCTATTTGTTCTGGTGCTTAAATTTCTGCTCAATCTTAACAGCATATAGATAAGCAGCACCGAGTGATGAGATCTCCAGAAAATCCATTTCAATTCGGATGTATTTGTGTAGAGCCCCATGGTATTTCAGAACCAAATGTCATTCTGAGTCTTTGATACCTAGCTTGGTGCGCAAGGTATGGAAGGTATTGGTGAACTACGGAATTGCTTGGCCCCTCTCTTGACACAGTGTGTTCCATCTCATATACTGGTCCTCATAGTTGCCAATAGGGTAATATTGTTCCTTTACCACATCCACAAAAAAATCCCAAGTGGGCTCAACCCATATATTTCAGACTCCTCTCTGGAACTTTTCTCCCAGTAAGTTTCCCACCAATATTTGACATGAGGGATATCTTTAAGGAGTGCGAAGGTGATCTTTTCTCTGTCGGAAAACTTGTGAACATAGAAATAACCTTCTAGCAGATTTAACCATTTGTCTAGGGCTTCTGCAACTATTTGTCCTTCAAATATAGGAATATCAAAATTAACTTGTACCTTGAAAGGTGAGTTTCTTCCAAAGTGGTCGCCTGATGAAGATGCACTTCTTTCTATCGGTAGAAATTGAAGGATGTGGGAAAAATTCTCCATCATTTCGTCCCTCTGTCACGTGAGAGCTTGCTCAAGCAACAAACTGATAAGATCATCTGCTCCATTTTTTTCTTTTCTTCTTCCATTGAGAGTTTCTTGGGTGTGCGAGAGTAGTTTTTCTCAAGAGAGACAAGATCAATACCCAACTTGCTATACTCGGATCTCATGGGGAACATGCACTAAAAAAAATGATCAAGAACAACCTGCTCTGATACCACTGATACAGATTATTTTTGGCACGAAATGAGAGCGGAGATATAATGAAGAAATGCAGAGAGATATCGTAGATATTCAATAATATAACATAAATGTATCATATATGCAACCATAAACACATATATACAATAATACATGATTTCTATTAATGAAATAAATGTACAGAGACTGTAAAAATATAGAGTGAAAGACTTGCTAGAATGGTGGCAGCTTATCTCTGAGAAGAGATGTGACGGCTACTCGCATCCACAAGAATATTATTACAATGAGGCTTTGAAGGCCTTTTTACAATAACAAGGAATGCCAAAATCCCTTGACATACAAAAACCTAACCCTAGGAGATGAAAAACCAAAATTCATGTGGGCATCGTTTGGGTAAGTTAGTACATCAAATTCCCGGGGTTGTAACTTTTGCATATGATATCTGTTTTATGCGTATGATACCCCATTGGAAAGGTATCGACATGGAGATTCACATTAGGTGAATTATAGAAGGAACTTGCATATTTGAAAACTTTTTTCCCAAAAAAACATCTTTTAGGGCCTCAAAATGGCCCCGGAAGTTAAAAACTGCTAAAAATAGTAAATTACCAAAATTGCTAGAAAACTATTTTGGGCTAGTTGGCAAAGATGGGTGGCCACCAATATCCACCTGGGTTAGAAATTTAGCAGGAGTAAATATCCACAAAGGAGAATGTAATATAAGATCATTTATCAATATCGATAGATCTGGTAGATATAGAGTGGCTAAGAATGGTAATTGTCGATTTACCTGAGGATGAGAGTGGTGTGGCATGGTGACACTAGTAGGTATGTAGACTGGTTGAGGTGGATAGATGTAGCCAACATTCCCTCCCATGTATTGTTGTTTTTGAACAACAAAATTAGGATTCATTTGTTGAGGAATGTGCATAAAAGGAGATGGGAAACCCATTTGGCCCTGGGGAGGATAACCAGTGTAGCCTGGGAGAGGATAGTTTTTCTTGATTAGTTTGAGGTGGATAACAAATATACCCTTGAGGAGGGTAACTAGGTTGTCCTTGAGGAGGGTAAATATTTTTCTGCAAGTCCTGCATTTGGATATTTTCTCTTTGACATTCCTCAGGAATCCTGCACTCCAATTGAATATTATTGGTTCCAAACACTGAATGACATAAGAGATTTGTGATTTAGAATCCAAGTGATAAATGGTTGTTCCATACTAAGGATGAGTTTTTTATGAACCCTTGAGGTTTGTCCATGTAAATATCCTCTGATATATCCTTGTGAAGAAATGAATTCTTCACCTCCATTTGATGAAATTCACATCCCATGGTTGTTGCAATGGCAAGGGATAGTTGTATGGAGTGCATATCTTCTACTAGATCAAAGGTATTATCATAGTCTATTATGTGGATATACTGAAAAATGTTGGCAACCAATATTGCCTTGTAGATGCTCACTTCTTTGTATGTTTCCTTCTTGGTCCTCTAGACCCATATTCATATGACAATATTCTTGTTTGAAGGAAATGGAACTAGATCCCAAGTGTGGTTCTCAAGGAGAGATTTGTGCTCTTCCTATATAGTGGCTTCCCAGAAGGGATTCCATGTAGACTCTACATAGTTCTATAATTATGAAGCTAGAACCATGTAGCAATGCATGGGAATCACTAGTTCAGTATTTATGAGTGCATGAAGAGGATCCTCAAACTGGGACCTCATCCTCCTCTGATCTATTCGACCCCCCACAAGGTCATATGTCTCCTATAAGGTGGTTGTGTCCACTTGGGAATCTTTCGTGGCTAATCATTTACATGATCATCATAGACATGCTTGTCATCTTCCGAATCATATAAAAAACACATATCTAAACCATGATCTGAATGAGTGGGCTCATCATCTCTGATGTCTGGTGCAGGAGGAAGTAATGAGATCTTTGCATGTGTCTCCAATGATGCATGTAAGGAACCTTCCTCGAAATGGACACTTCACTCAATAATGAGCTTGTCCATTGAAGGATCAATTAGCATGTAACCCTTTACACCATTGGGATATCCCATAAATATTCATGCGGTTCTCTAAGGATCTAATGATTTCCACTTTTCATAGGTTACACTAGCTCATGTGCATGATCCAAATATTCAGAAGTGGGTGAATTCTAGTTTGTTGTCGCTCCATGCCTCAAAGGGAGTCTTGTCCTTGAAATTTCTCTGAGGAGATCTATTTTGAATGTAGTTAGAAGAGTTAAGTGTCTCAACCCAAATATTGGAAGGAAGAAACCTTGCATGAAGCATGCAAGTGGCCATCTCCTTGAGAGATTTATTCTTCCTCTCGGATACCCGATTCTTCTATGGAGTGTATGGTACTGTATGTTGCATCTATATACATTTCTCTAAA
>JZKD02S1808016.1:79987-91553 GCA_000966675.3 Picea glauca | reverse complement strand
TAGCCACTGAAAGTCACTTCGAGCCATCCCATCTTGTAGTTCTTCTCCTCCCGATTCCAATTATCTATTACACTGAGAGGTTCCTCCAAGTAATGTGCCCAAAATGCCATCTTCATTTATTTTAATTAACTTATAGCTCAAAATAGTCAAAATCATGGAAATCGTCGGAATGGAACGAAACCAAAGCCAACCTGTGTGGAATGGCTCATGATGATGGAATATGATGGTAAATGACAACTGGACCCCACAATGCCTCTCAAATACCCTTGTATTCACTATAACATCCTTCTGGCTACTCTAGTCATCATAAGTCACTGCCCTGTGATGATGTCCCAAAGTGGGGACATTACACAACTGCTCTTCAAAAATGTCATGCATTGGGTCTACCTTTAGAATTTTCCTTGGGGAGTAAGAAAAAAATGATTGAGTAATCATATTTTTGGATTTTCAATGGAAGAAATGTAGATGTATTTCTTAATTCAATATTTGTTTTATAAAGTGTTTTTTTTTTTAGAGAAAAAAAAATCATTATATTCAAAAAATATGAATATGTGTATTACTATCCTGATAGAGAGATTGAGTCTATACATCCTGCTTCTATAGCCTCTTATACAACTACAAAACATACAGGGATTTAGATACACATTAAAACATTGTTCGTTTATAAAAAAATACATAGTCACTAACAAAAGAGATACAGATGTTCAGGAATGGAAATAAACTACATCTTCTTCACTTCCAAAAATATAAAGATGGAACTCCATAGATTTGATCTCCTCACCATCCATGAATTAATAAAATCCAAGTGCCCCTACATGGAGGTATAATGCCTCTCGAGACAATTGTCTTGTTTGACATTCAATTCTCTAAATATATAGAAAAATGAGAGCCATTGAAAGGAATAAATGGATTGACAGAGTTCCTGTAGTAAAGGAGAGAGTCAAACATTAGATACTGAAACCTTACCATTTTCTTAGTCAATTACAATATTGGAATCTATGATCACTTGAATCTTGGTTAGACCTTTTTTAGTGGTTTCTTTGAGGGAATTCCATACAATGATAAACTCCAAATGGTTATTTGACCCCTTCCCTAGGGAATACCAGATGTGGATGTAGTGGTTGTGTGACATAAGAAGGAACACTCCAACCCTGCAAAGAGGCATATGAACCTGGATTTATCCATAAAAAAAGACCCATGACATTTGGAAGTTAAGAGAAGTCATGGATTATAGCCTTGGGCTCTTATTTTTGGTTTCAATAATGTATTCCTTATTCAACTTCCTAATAATATTAAGATTAACCTATGGAGGGATAAACACATTATTGAAGATACAAGAGTTACGATCCCACTAGAGACTTTGAACCAAGATACAAGGGATCTCTTTGTATCGTTTCATGGCTCTATCCACTAGTTAATCTTTAACTAAAAGAATAAGGACATGGGGGTGGGCTTTTATCCACTTATGTGTGCACGGGTCATGAGACTATTTTTAATATTTTTATAAAGTGGTTGGTTGCATGTTACAATCATTACTTCAAATATGGTGACTAACATCCCTATAACATCTACACATGCATTTTTGTTTATTTTATTTATTGAGTTTGGTTAATATTTTTTATATTTTTAAAAATTAATATAAAATTGATTTAATTTAATATTCTTTTAACCTTAAAAATTAATTAATTTCTTCACTAACCAAATTTAAAACTTATGTTTCCTAATGAAGAGATTCAAGTTAGCAGTGGAGTAAAAATTCATAAATTCATTTAAATCAAATAGTGTATATTAAAATTCATTATTATTAATGATTTCATTTTCATATTTAATAATTATGGTTAAATTGTTTTTGTAAATATAACAATTGTAAATTTAATTATGAATAATTATTATAATGTTATGAATAAAATAAATGAGAAAATAACATTTCATAAGAGTAATTTTGGTTTGTAAATATGTTTAATCAACATAGTGTATCCTACTGAACAACAAACAGTTCACCATGAAGAAGAATTAAACATTATATGGCATTAATGGTTTTATGTTTTTGCAATTACAATCCAAAGTAAACGATTTCATAAAATTAAAGTTAAACATTATATCCATTGCAACTCTAAATTTTAATGAGTGATACATCTTAAATTTAATTTAAAAACAAATAAATCATTAGTTTACTTATAATACATTTTATAAATCAAACAAAAATAACAACAGCGTGATTTGAATAAACACAATATACATGTGTGCTATATTATTTATACTACACCAATGAGATTGAAAGTGCATCAATTTGGTTGTTACATAAAAATGCATTGAAAAACAGTTTAATTGACAAAGTATGTATGAAAACTTCCAATTAATTTTTTACGGAGGTTGTGCTTTGGAGAGGAAATTAATCTTCTATTTCTCTCATAATTTAGCACATGGAATCGATCCTCTACCACTTCCTTAGTTCTCTACTTTACATGTCCTCCCCTACAGGTCACTCGAGTTTCTCCAAGATACCATCCTCGTAATTCATGTACCCATAATATGAATTGGTGTCAATTCTCTTATAAATAACATACCTACACCTCCTCTTCTTCACCTTCATTGAGAACATCAACTTCATTCCCTTCCAAGTCCGTCATATTGGCCCCTAATTTGGCATAATTAGGACTTCCAAGCTCTATAATCAAAGCTTTCCAATTCCCCTTTTCCCTAATCAGCAACAAAGGACCCTAGTGGATGTTTAATTATAATATTTTTTCAAACTCAAAATGAACTAAGTTCCATATTCTATATTTAATATAAGTTAATAAACACATTTGGAAAAATAATTGATGATCCATAAGATTTGTGAGCATGCCTTATCGCTAAATATTAAGAATTTCCTTGGCCTCGAACTACTCCTCCATGAAATCCTCAGTAGTGTACTTACTAAGAATATCATGTTTCTTCTTCTCAACAACCATGTGATTGATTTCTTTCTCATTCAGAAGGGGTACATGGCCAAGAAACTCTCGCTATCTCTGTTGTTGGTTTCCCATGTCCTACTCTCCCATTTTTTATGCCACATACTCCTCTTCCTCTAATATTAATGGATTAATAAAAATGACCTCCCTTCTCTTTATCAAAAAAGTTGCCTCCCTCTAGATAGACTCTATCCTCTTCCACTCCCTTAGTAAATGTTTCTCGTATATCCTCGTCCATGGGACGCTTGACTTTATCCAAGATATCATTATCATCATGACTGTAGTCATAATAAATGGCATCAGTTCACTTGTAAATAACATACCTATACCTCCTCTTCTTTGCCTAGAGGGGATTATTGAATATCTCTTTAACACCAGGGAGGAATTTCCCAGCACCACTTGGAAAATTGATTGTTGGAAATAACATGTTACAATATTATAACAACAAATTGTACAAACATGCATACAAAATTCCTCCCCAAAATCAAAGAGATATTTGATAAGTCTCCCAAGGATAAGAATATGAGGTATAATATGATATTTACAAGTAATTTGGTGTTAATTATTATGTCTATAGGGATGGCGAGAACAATATCTTGGAGAATGTAGAGCAACCCGTGGAGGAGGAGATGCAGTCTAGAGCACTAAGGGAGTGACATAAGATTGAGTCTATATAGAGGGAAGCCAGGTTGACGATCAACAAAGGATATTTTTTTTCCATTAAGTTGGTCCTATTCATGGAAGAGGAGGATGTGGTGCAAGAAATGGGAGAGCGGGACAAGGGAAACTGACAACATAGGGTGGGATTTTTTTACCCATGTTCCCCTTTCGGATGAGAAAGTGATCGATTGAAAGGTTGTGTAGAAGAAGAAACATGAGATTCTTATTAAGTACATGAATGAGGATGTCATGGAGGAGTAGGAAGAGGCCGATGCAATTCTTAATATTTTGTGATAAGGCATGCTATAAAAGCTTCTGGATCATTAGTTTTTTCTTCCAAATGTGCTTCTTAACTTATATTAAATATACAGTATGGAACCTAGTTGATTCTTGAGGTTGACATAGTATTGTAATTAATACATACACCAAGTTCCTTTCTTTTTGATTGGGGAAAGGGGACACTAGGAAGCTCTGATTATAGATATTGGTAGTCCTAATTATGCGAAAGAAGGGGCCAAGATGATGGACTTGGAAGGGAATGAAGTTGATGTGTCTAGTGCCACAAGAAAGGGACTTCATTACCGATACTTGGGGATAATAAATTCCTCCCCATCCTCAATGAGATATTTGATAATCCCCCTCAAGATGAAGAAGAGGAGGTGTAAGTATGTGATTTACAAGTGAATTGATAGTAGTTCATCTTAGGACTACATGAAAGATGAGGATGGTATATTCGATAAATTTGAGCATCTCCTGAAGGAGGAGATGCGAGGCAGAGCACTAAGGAAGTGGAAAAGGATCAATTCCATGCGCTAAATTATGATAGGCATTGAATACTGACCTTTATTTTCACCTGTACAAAGTAAAACCTCCACAAAATTCAATTGTCCAGGTTTTCATATGTAGTTTGTGAATTAAATTGTTTTTCTTCTGCCTTATTTTACTATGCTCGTCGTCGTCATATCTCATTCACATAAAATTGTTTTTAGGCACATATATATAGATAAAACAAATTTAAATTATAAAACACAAAAATATATAACTAATTTTTATTTATTAAAAAATAAAATTAGTTTTTGTTTGCAAACAAAAAGTTAAAAAGTACTCGCTAGTATTACGAAAGTTAATAAGAACCACCACCCATACTCTATCTCATTCATAAGGTAACGAACAATGGTGTGTCAAATTTCATGCACCAGTGCAAAATTGTTAGTACAACATCGATATCTATAGTGGTGTGTTGTGTTAATTAGTGCATCAACTACGAGTTGTCATTGACTACACACCATGATTTCATTTTACATATGAAATGTGTAACATGATGCAATTGGTTCTATGGAACACCTCGCTTTAATAGAATTTTTAACTAGTACACCAAGCAGTGCACTTTGTTCTATGAAACACACTAGTACTCTATGTCCCTTGGATGAACAAATGATTTTTAATTGTGCATTGTATTTTACGACACACTAGTAATAGGAGAATTTTAAAAGATGCATAGATATAATAATTTTTTAAATATTTTTGTTGATGTAACTCTGTTAAAAAAATTGGTGTGTTTTGGTCAATTTAACACAACAACGCTCCATTTTTATCTTTTTCTACATTTTTACCAGTGTGTTTGTGTTATAACATAGAAATAATGAGGCATCCCATAAAACGAACCATTGTGGTAAATTATTATGCATTTTTCTTCTTGTCTTGTAGTACATACCATCAGTGTGTTGTATGTATTTGACGCACTCATAAATAAAAAATTTCTAACAAAAAATTGGGCAATGTGTTCAATTAATAGAATGCACTAGTGCATTTATCTTAATTCGTGCACTTCCTAGGATCATAGTGGTGTTTTACATAAAAATCACTACATTGCTAATTTATGAAAATTCAACGCAGTATCATGCTCTTTACAACATCGGTGCATTGTTTCTACATAGGGGCACCACTAGGTTAAATTTTTTTATTGCAACTTAAATGATGTGATGTGTTAATATAAACACACCAGTGCTACAATTTTATTGAAGCAACAAAATTTTATTTAATGATGCATTCTGTTGTCAAAAGCACCAATAACAAACCATCCAAAGAGATTCCCCACTATGCCATGTCACTCAATTTTTTCTTAGTGCAGTTCTTTTAATGACACCGGTACAATCGTTTAACATAAATGCACCATCACCCCAAATTTTATGTATATTAAACTAAATGGTGTGATTTCTATAATCGAACGCACTAGTGCTATAGAGTTTCCAAATCAATGACATGATTTTTAGCGGTGTGTCTTCTAGTATGATTTTTAGCGGTGTGTCTTATATTACTTTATTTCAAATTAAGTAGTGCAATGTGTTACTATGAACACCTCAGTGCTACCTCTTTATTAGAGCACCGATGTTTTATTTAACAATCTATTCGAAAGAATAAAGAACTAATTATGGGGTGTCAAAGGAAACACCCCACTATGCCAAGGTAGTCAATATATGTCGAGGTATGGATCTATTAATAAAAACAATGCAATTGTCTAAAATGTTTGCAATGTTGAGTTAAATTTTATGAGTCGTAATATTAGTGGTGTGCTTAGTTAAATATAACGCATCGGTGCTTTGGTTTTCTAAAAGTCCAAGCATTTTTTTAGTAGGAATTTTCTTTTACAATGCACTAGGTGAGGGGTGTTTCAAATGATGTATTGGTTAAGTATGGGTATATTATATGCACTAGTTGTGGTTCTTACTACGAAGTTAACACAAGATGCACTGCATTGAGGCGAGTCGAATCGTACAAGTGCACTATGCCGAATCGAGAAAAAAATTGATAAAAGGGACAAATTTCAAGCTAAATTCAAATTTTAATATGAACAAAATGAAAATGGGAAGGAAATAAACAATTTACCTGGAATCTTATGTCCCAAGGGAGCATGGTTCCACCATTGAGAGGAAATGAAAATTCATGTTAATTTCCAAAATTTGGAAATGTGTGGAATCTAACAGTGGAGCTATCCAACTCGTTGAAGAGCACATGAAAGAAAACATCTATAAAGGAGCATGAGCACCAATTATTTCTTTAGATTTTGGAAGAATTGGATGGGGTTTCATAATGAAAATCAGTCTAGTGATATTTTTTTTATCTACCCTACCATGGTGCACCTAATGATAGGTATACACACTAGGTTGTAATATTCAACAAAATTGGTGCACTTTGATTGCTGATTGCTATTTTTGTTAGAAAATATGACAGTGCGTTTAAAAATTTAAGAACCGTTTCATTATGTTTTAGGTGTGCACCGATGAGTATGTACCTTAAAGTTGCACCAGTAAAAAAAGTCCTCAAAAACCTTTGATCGCCTATTATAAGAAAAAGTTGTTTGTTAGGGTGGATACCACCTATCTAGTTGGGAAGCTAGTTACAACTTATTTGATATCTCAACATGAGGAATAGACTACCCACAAAAAATATTGTGTCTAATGAAGTGACAAGAGGAAGAAGGGGAGGTGAGGGAATTTCAAAAAATCCCTCTTAGCACCACCCAACCTAGGCATTGTCCTCCCTCAACTCCCTGGATGGCCAAAATGTCATGGGAGTTGAAAATTATAGACAAGGGGGTGAAAATGAGCTTGCTTATTTTTGTACCAACAAAATTATAAAAGAGAGCATTTTTTTTCACTCCCTTATTGCCTTCAGAAATGGTTCAAAATTGGTTCTCAGGGTACACTAGGTTTCCAAAAACTTTCACGACAAATGACTTGTGAAAAAATATTGAAATAAGAGTCAAGACAACTTTAATAAGATAAAACCATGTCTTTTAAGGTGGTTGTATGTGATGAACAAGTTTTTCAAGACTCGTAATTCATGAGAAAAAGCCTAGAATGTGTTGGTATTACCCACAAATGCCTAAAAAGTTGTCTTGGGACTTTCAAAATCGGACAAGGGGTCTAAAAATGAAATTTACATCCATTTAGTAAGCTACACAAACTATGAATAAATGATGTAGTTGGATTTAAATTAATATTAACGAAGGTTTTGGGTGGACTAGTGAAAGGTAAAGATTTTAAACATGTATTAATCATTATTTTTAAGTTGATTAATCACATGTAGTGGTTACCATACCATTTTTCAAGTCCTTCTGATTAGGAAAACACCTATTATCCCACAATTGTTCCACTTGGTATAAAAGTAACGAGGTTACATAGACCACTTGGTTAGAACAAAGAGTTCCCCATTCAGTTCAGAGAAAGATGTTTTATCCCCTTCTCATCAATAGTGCTTTCGAGCTCTTAAAGTCGCTTGGATGGAATAAGGATACCTACAAAAAGGAAGAGGCTCAGGATCCCGTGGAGGGAATTTTAGTTGAGCTTACTCAAGAAAAGTAGTATTTAAACCAAGCTAAGGTATTAAACTTCTTGATCATGTGATTTACAAGAGAAAATAAATATCACTTAATTGATGCCAAGTAGACAAACTCCAATGGGCTCCTAATGAATATTCCCTGGATTTGACACCTAGTGTTCTAGAAATTGAAATTGCATAAATTCAAAAGATGACTACATCCATGTGGAAATCATGTCTTACCTTAAAAAATGTGTCTCTTGGTCAACAAAATTTTAAATCTAACTAAGTTTATATATAATATAAGTATATATGTAAGTATAGTAGCTAGATAATAAAGTTTATGGTTTTTTGTTTCAAGGGGTGGACCCTGCCTTTCTTTTCAAGTTTTTTTCAAGTTATTATCTTTTTTATTTCTAATTTTTTGAATGTCACCTTTAGGGACAACAACTTGTAAGTTACAAATAAGAGAAAATAAACAATACAGTGATTACCAGTTCACCCTTCATACTAATATTGACATTAACTATAGTAGGTATGATGGTAAGGGTACCCAACCATCACCTAATCACATGTTTATGCATTGTTTTTCCTTCATATTAGGTGGTGTGGTACTTGAATAAATTCAATAAATAATAAAGTAAACACCTATGCTATTCAACCCAAAGGAAGGGGGATGAAGCACTTTTTGGGTTGCATAACTTCCATGTACAAGAGAGCCTCTAGTTCCTCGGTTTAAGGAATGAAAAATTCTAATACAAATTAAATCAACAAAAATAATAAAATAATAATAATTTAATATTTTTATGAACAAAAAATTCAACGAAAAACTCATAATTTTCTTTAGATAAGCATGGTAAAGTAACAATGAAGCATGTTCAAGAGTTATGAAGTTGAGTGAAGTCAAAATAAGTGTAAAATTGACCGTGGGGTAAGGATTTTACAATTCTATCCTATGTTTTTGGTTTGTTTCCCTAATGGTCCCTTTACCTCAAACATGTCTTCTACTGGTTCCCGACCACTTAGGTGAAGCAGAATGGGAAACCAGTTAACTCCTAGTATGTAAGAAATGAAATTTTAGTATTTTTTAATAGCATAACTGAAATAAAAGAAAAAAAAAATGGAAGTTACAGGTACAAAAAACTCAACTAAGATAGTTGTCCCGGAAGGGTAAAATTACCAAATGGTCAATTTTCCTATTTAGTACAACAATATCAAATGGTAGAAAAAAAAGTTTAAAAGAAGAATGAAAAAAAGAAAAAGAAATATATAGCTATGACCAACAAAGAAAAGAGGGATTTAAGATATGTTCTAAGATACCCCTAGACCTCTTGACCACTAACTTGGGAGGAAAATGTTTAATTCCTCCATGAAATATGCACAAAATCACTTTAAATAAGTTAAACACAAATGTTAGTAAGTGAAAACCAACAAGCTAAACCCAAGGAAGCAATAAGAAATACCTAGCTAACCAATTCCTCCTAGAGATAGCTAACATAATAAGTGTTTGTAGATTTTAACCTTGTGCAATTATTTACTGCAAAGATATTTTCAATAAAAGAACAAAAAATATGAAATGGAAAATACACACATTACATAGATATTTTTCCCTTGGAAAGCCAATCCGGGAAAACAAACATATTCTATATTCATTCATCTCATATATTTTTTACAGTACAATACACATATAGGATCTCATAGCATCCAAAAAACTAATCCAATAAGATAGATTAGTAAAAAACCCTAATTCCTTAATCGGAAATAGAAAACCATAGCGGAAAACATTTGCAAAACAAATCCCAAAAATGGACAAAAAAAACCACCAAAAAAATAACACATGCAAAGAATATAACTATTTCTAACTATGCAAAGAATATAACACATACACAACATTCTCCCACTTGTAATTTTATTTTCATACATGGTTTACAAGGTTACATTGTCAACAATCCAGGGAAGCAATGCCCATAAATCCTCTACACCAAAAGAAATTTTCAATGCTCACAAATTTTGATAATGAATCTGCAACATTCTTCAAAGTGTCCACCTTCATCAACAACACCTTCTTTTCTTCAACCATGTCTCTCACAAAGTGATATCTAACATCAATATGTTTTTTCTTTGAATGATAAGTTGGTTTCTTTGACAAAAATATTTCACTCTAACTACCACAATCTATCCTTAAATCTTGTTGCACCAACCCAATACCTGAACACAATCTTTGTAACCATACTCCTTCCTTTCTTGCATGAGTGGATTCCATATATTCAACATGCAAAGAATATAACACATATCTCTAACCATGAAAAGAATATAACACATACACAACAATATTTACTACTACTCCTTAATCCTTAACTAAAAATAAAAAAATTCCAACAACCAAAAGGATAAAAAGTATAAAAAAACACTCAATGTAACTCTTGGAGAAAAATCAACAGAGCCTTTATGTTATATTCATCAAGTATCCCTTTGTACAAAAGTATTCCTCTTATTTATAATGGAGAGGAGAAGGTTGGGGTCCGGTAACAAGACACTTCTCACTTTTGGAAAAGTGACAAGTGGGACAATGCTAAAGTGTTTTTTCCTTTTTCCAAAAAGAAATCAAATATGATTTGATTTGATAATTTAATTACTATATTTTACTCCAAAAAGTAAATCATTTAAGACATAAACTTTTACAAAAAGTAATTTATGAAAAATGAAAAAATTGGGTGTCACCTCATCATATTCCTTGGGATTTGTGCCATCCCAATGGCATCTTGATTTATAGACATGTTTTGAATATGTAATTTACTGAATTTGGGATGTATGAATGGCCATCAATAGTTGTTAAATTCACTAGGATGAAGGCCCAAGTCTTGGGGGAAATTGATCATTCCTTGGAGGGCAGGGGGAATTCAGTTTTGTCATTGAATGTAAGACTATTCTCGCTATTAGATCACTTTTAAGACCTTTCATTATGCCCCCCTTTCTTCATATAAGTATATTTGAATGTTGGTGAAGGAGGTCTTTAATCTGGACTTGATTTGGTAAAGGGAGCCTTGAGACTAAACACTGGGAAGGATGTTCCCTCATACAAAAAAAAACACAAATATTTTTTTAATTCTTTTATCTTGTATATCCATCCACTGTATTCCTTTTTTCCTTTCATTTTCTCAAATCAGGCTCCAGATGAGCAAGATATGGCCTTGGAAAGGTTCAAAGAAGGAACTAGTTGGAGGGTGGATCGAGTAAATATTTGAAATTAATATTGAATTATGGGTTCAATTTTAGGAAGAATGATCTATTACAAATACGCATGGCTATAGATGAAATGGGTTTCCTTCCATTTGATCTAATTTGGCCTTGGATTCCCCCGATTAGAACTCCCTTTCGACAGATGTTCCCTGGTCAAAAAGGGTCCCTGACACTCTGAAATGATTCACTGGAAATATGGGCTCATTTTTCTAAACATGAATTGCATGGATGGATACTACACTTTGTTCGAGTCGTCTAGAATATTTTTGGGTGAAAATATGTCTCTCGATGGAGAAGATATGAAATTAAAAAGTACAGTAACCCTTAGAGGGGGAATATTAAATTTTTAACATATACTTAAGACTATATATATATATATATATATATATATA
>JZKD02S1808016.1:69786-79937 GCA_000966675.3 Picea glauca | reverse complement strand
TAGATCAAACCCCAATGGGTTGAGCAGTGGTTACTCAGCCTTGGTGGTTAGGAAACCCCCGTACTTAATTCCTTTTTTAATTGCAGTGGCCTAATGATAAAGGCGGTAGAGACAGGGGTTTTGGAGGAGGGTGGAACTATGTTAGAAGTTGAGGGCATTGGTTAGCTAGAGTGTTGATGTTACTAGTAGCATCATATAGGTACTTCCGCATTGGCATGTGTCTTGCATGTGTAATTTACCGTGAGCCTTCTATCCTTGAGTTTACTTTAATTAAAATAATTATTAAATTAAATTGGTTTTATTAATTAATTATGTATTTAGTTAATTGAGTTATTTAAGGAAAGTGATGAAATTAATTATCATGTTTCTAAATCTCAAGTGAGTGTGATAAGTAATATCAATCATCAATCACTTTGGATATTACAAATAGATTATGACTCATGATTATAAAAGCAAGGATATGGTGAAGGAGGAGCAAAATTGTATTGAGAGAGTTGAAATAGAGTCCCTTGGTGAGAAACCAAGGTGAGGATCTTTGGTAAGATTTCAAGATCGAGAACTCTTGGAGAGATAAAGATACCCTTGGTGAGAGACCTTTGGTGATATTCAAAGGTCGGGATATTTGATGAGATGCCAAGATCATATACCTTTAGGAGAGATCAAGGTTAGACCTAGAAAATAAGGAATTTTTCTAGCGTGAGGAGTGTAGAAGCAAAGAAGGAATTTTTCTTACAAAAGAGTTAGGAGATCTCAATGGTTGGGTGAAAATATCTCATCCAAGTGTTGATGCAAAGAGGGTTGGATCACGAAGGAATATAATTCATTATCTTGGAGAGGTGGAGAAGGAATTCCATCTAGAGATCATACAAGTCAAGGAGAAGAGAGAGTAGAGGTAGTCATAGGTAGGTTTTAGTTGATTGAAGCCAACAGAAAGTGCAGTGCCATACATAAGTGTTCATACAATATATACATACATGTATTCGGGTCTCAATGGAGACAATCACATATGTACATGGGTTTGTTGAAGTAAATGTTCATACACCTTGAGAAAAGTGTTGGTATAGGGTTGTACAACAACACACGAATTTGCAGGTTTTTCTGCATTGTATATTGTCTTAGTGGGTCATTTTTCCTGTTACGGGAGCACTAAGTTGACCTTAATAAAATCATATTTGGATTGGTTTTCCCTCCATGGTTTTTCCAGGGTTTTATACCAAAAAATATTTGTGTCTTATGCATTAGGTTTTGGTTTCCTTCCTTATGCTTTTGCAACATGTTTAGTTGATTACTTACTTGTGTTTTAATTCAATAAGTGATTTATTTGGAATTAACTGTCAGGTGTTGGGTAGGACATATTTCAACATGGTATGAAAGGATATTAAGGGTTGTAAAAGAAAATCAGCATGGTATCAGAGTAAGTTTTCTCTAGTAGGGAACCTATCTTAGGATGCATAATGACATATCTATGAGATCTGAGTGACCAAAGGAGAGATCAAGTTCAGATCTAGGGTTAGAAGAGAAGATCTATGGGATCAATATTGTCGAGGTGGGTTCTTGAAGGACTAAGAAAAAATCCACTATATTTTTCATTAGATATGTTATATTTGCAGGATATATTAGCAGATATATATGCTAGAAAGGAAAAGTCGAAGGATTTGGGAAACAAGGATACTTAGACAAAACAAGGGTTTTTGCAGGTGTAAAAAGGTGTATGTGGGTCACAGAAGGGACAGTTGCATCCATATGCGAGAGGTTGTGAGCATGGTCACATACATACATGGGTTTCATTGGTGACAGTCACATACATACATGGGCTATATTGGTGAAAATCACATACAGGGTTGTAAAGAGGGATAAGTACTTTCCTCTCTTCCTCGCTAAGTACCAAGCCAAGCCGAGGTGGGAGAAGTACCTTCCTCGCTAAGAGGGAGTGTTGATGTTAGTGGTAACACCGGACATTTACTTCCACATTGGCATTTTTCTAGCATGTGGAAGTCATTGTGAGCCTTCTATCGTTGATTTTACTTTCATTAAAGGAATTATTAAAGAAAATTTCTTTTATTAATTAATTATGCATTTAATTAATTGAGTTATTTAAGGAAAGTGCTAAAAGTAATTAACATGTTTCTATATCTCAAGTGAGTGTGAGAAGTAATATCAAATCTCAATCACTTTGGAGATTAGAAATAGATTATGACTCATGATTGTAAAAGCAAGGCTAGGGTGAAGGAGGAACACACTTCCACTGAGAGAGTCAACATAGAGTCCCTTGGTGAGAGACCAAGTTGAGGATATTTGGTGATATGGGGAGATCTAGATACCCTTGGTGAGATACCAGGGGGGACCTTTGGTGAGATGAAAAGGTCGAGATACTTTGTGATATCCAAATATCAGGTACCTTAATGAGAGATCAAGGTTGTACCTAGAAAAGACGAACTTTTTCTAGTGCAAGGAGTGTAGAAGCAAAGAAGGACTTTTGCTTACACAAGAATGAGGAGATCTCATTAGTTGGATGAAGAGATTTTTTCCAAGTGTTGATGCAGAGAGGGTTAGATCATGAAGGACTATTTATTCAAGATATTTTATAGTTGGAGAAGGAATTCAATCTATATATCATACATGTTAAGGAGAAGAGAGAGTAGAGGCAGCCGCAGGTGGGTTTCAACTAATTGAATCTAAAGGAAAGCATAACACTGTATGAAAGTGTTCGTACAAAATTTTAGTACATCTATGTGGGTCTTAGCTGATATAGTCATGTATGTATGCATGTTTTCTAAAGTAAATTTCCATACACCTCTGGAAAAGTGTTGGTACAAGGTCATACAACAACATAGGAATTGACAGGTTTGTTTTTAGTGTATATTCTCTTAGTAGGCCATTTTCCCGGTTATTGGAGCCATGATTTGACCTTAATAAAAGAATATTAGAATTAGATTTCCCTATGGGGTTTTCCAAGGGGTTTATACCCAAAAATATTTGTGTCCTGTGCATGAGACTTTGATTTCCTTGTTTATGCTTTCACTGCATGTTTAGTTAATTACTCATCTATGCTTTAATTATTTCAATTATTTACTTGGAATTAATTGTCGGGTGATGGGTAGGAGAAATTTCAACATGGTATAAGAGGATACCAAGGTTTGTTATAGAAAATAAACATGGAGGAGCTTGGGCTCAAAGGAGGAGACCTTCGATCGTGGTGGTGCGCAAAGGGAGCTAAAGGATCCGACAACAAAGGCAACCCGACAATGGTAAGGAGGTGGTTTAGTGGTAAAGGAGTGGAGCATGTGGGGGGATTTTAGATGTGAAAGAAGAGGGATGAGGCTGATGTAGGGGTAGGGTTGGATGCACCTAGGTGGAAATACAAGCCCCCACTCCTTTCATATGTTATTTGTAGAGAAGGAAGAGGAGGTGGTGGTAGATGGAGGTTCGTGTGAGCAGAGGTGGAAGGTAGTCGATGAGAGTTTGACATGTAAATGGGAAGGGAAGTGATCGAGTGACAAAAGAAAAAGCCCAATTCCCATGGTGGATTTAGTGCACACATGGTCGATGGCCCATAGGTGGTGTTTGGGTCACCTTCCTAAATTTGAAATTTTTATGCAAAGTGGATTTTTGAATACAATTTTGGAGAGGGGAGTTCATGTGTTTGACCCCGCCTCCACTCTATTTAGTCTCTTTTTGAAATTTTTCTAATTTTTTTAGTGGGGAAATTGGAGGAGGTAAGCGTTCAAACCCTCTAGCCTCCATTTTTTCACCTATAGGATTGAATTTAAAAGGAAACTCAGAAAAACTCAACTATTATAGGATTGTTTTAAGAGAGCCCTAGAGGCTTGGGCATGGTGCCCAAGAGGGGTTTGAATCCCCTATCCCTTGAAAGTTTTCCTTAGAGACACTTAGAAAGATAAATATGACCCAAAACATCCAACTCTGGACCACTAAAAATATTATAAATCAACTAATATGGGTCTCAACTAGTTTTTTTTAAGAAATAAATTCTTACACCAAAAAAAAAAAATTGTTGAGAAATCACAATGAGTGGGTGAAAAGAAAAGTAATGGATGCATGCTCCTATGCTTGAGGTTAGTGGAAGTGGGATGGCATGTTTCCCAACAAAACCTCTACTCTTATGTATGAAAATCCCTCCTCTTCCCATGTTCCCTATTGCAAAGCACTCCCCTTCTCTCCTTGTGCATTGTCAAAATGGAACTCTAAAAGGGAAGATGGGGATTTTATATTTGCCAATTTACTTTTTGTTCTTTTTTTCAAAAAATTTCATAATGGTTGCATGGCATGCTCTCTTTATCTCCTTTTTAATTTTAATTTTGTATTTTCTTGAAATTCGTGCCAAGGTCAAATATTTGAATTTGACTTTGACTTTGAATTTCACCTTGACCTCATTAGTTGATCTTGAAAATGATGTTAGATGAGGTGGATTCAAAATTCAACATGGAGCATGTCGTTAAAAATATCTCAACGATCCTATCAAGCATATGCCATCAGTAATATGATACAATGCCATATAGGCCCTAAATTTTGGCTAGGAAATTCCACGATTTAAAACCTTGATTTTCTTTGGGGGCCCATAAAATGCCCAATCTTGCAAAATGTTCCACATCATCATGCAATGTCCAATGGAGGAAAAAAAATTATTGGAGGAAAGGTATCGACACATACTTCAATGAGGTGGTAATGAAAATTTTTGATGAGGTTGTTATTCACTACTTTGACTGCCTTGAAACTCTACCATATCATCTAGTTAGACCATCCTGCCTCAACCACTTCATAGATTTTTGACAGATATAATTGGGTCGTCCAATGTTGGAATGAGGAAAATGATGTATTTTTTCATTTCCTATGAGTCTAATACAACAAGGAATGGTTGACTTTTTAACTCTGAGCCATTGTTAACAATCTATCCTCTAAAACTAGTCATGAATTTATGAAGGATCATTCTCACCAACTCTGGGTCAAAAACAAGAACATGCTATAACACTGGAAAGGTATAAAACTTACCTACATAACCATTAGGAGTTATTTTCCTTTCAATTCATATATCATAACAAAAACTGACCAGGAAGTCACATCTATGGATTTTGGCTATTTAGGGGGCATAAAAGTTGTGCCCTTCATAGACTGGTCATCAAAAATCAAAATCACACTCATGATATCCTATTGGAAATATTATACTAATACCTATAGGGTGAAACCACTTTATTTTCCACACAATTAAAATATTTCATTTTATTTCCTGCGGAATAGCAAGTTCTTGAAAGACTGGTCCAATGACAAGTGAAAGGGGCCAACTTTGGTGTTTTTGGAAACAAAGTCCTTAGCTCTTGAAATATGAACTCAATATCCTCAACATAAGGAGTTATAATGTAGGATGGTTTCGTAACTAAAACATTATCCCAATAAGGCATCCCCTAGGGGAAAATTAACATGGTTTGGGGGTAATCTCGACAAGGTCGAAAAGAGATAGCTCGAACGTAGTCAAGATGTTGGTGGACATAAGGATATTGAATATAGTTAGGCAGATGTTCGATAGGTAATGGTAGCCTATGGAAAAATATGTATTTGACATCCATTTATACTTACTATCCCTTAGATTGATATTGGAGGCACTGACCCAACTAAATATAAAACTATTGTAACTAACTTGAACTCATATCAAGTGATTTGAAATTGTTTCCAAACAGTGTTCTAGTGTCTGATAAGTCACTATGAACTCATATGAAACTTTTGAATACACCCCACTTATTCTCTTTAATGGGAAAGTACCATAGTAATAATGACTCCTACCATTTTCTTTTACTAGAACCAAAGCATAAGGGTCTGCTAAGAGAGAACCTAAGGAAAGTTCATGAATAAATGAAAGTGATAAACATAATGTTGAGACCAATGTAGAAATTTTAAAACAAATTATGTATTGCTTGGATTCTCATGATATAACAATTATATGCCAGTCTTAAATACAAAATCACTTCTACAAATATTCTTGAGGAATTTAAAACATGATCGCCAATTGCAATATCAAGAAGAAAGATCAATCACACATAACACAGATGTTTTACCAGGAAAGCATAAAGCTAAAAACCCCACTATCATATATTATGTATATATCATGGATCATGAAACGATCTCATACAAAACTCTAATCCAACATATCTTAGTACAATATACATTCATCTCACACTATCATACAAAAATTGGCAAATTCATGTGTCAATTTACTGCTTCCAGACAACTTGCCTCCTCTACACAATCCCTGCTAATGAAAATCCCTACAATGAATGAATTCCTCTTGCCTAGGATGTGCATTCCTCATGGGAACATCGAATGTGTGTGTGGTTTCATGAGTGCACTCACTAATGTCACAACTGATAGTCAAATTGTCCCTTTCACCTGTTATCTCAACTGGGTCTCCACTGGATCTAACATGCATGTAGTTAATAGTGCTAAATCTTCCGTTTCATGTGAGATCACTGATTTTGAATTAATTAATAATTAATGCACTTATCTCTCACTAGTGTAAGTTCAGTTACAACTAGTACAACTGAGCTTAACCCAATTAATTGAGTTAAACTACTTCAGAACTCACATAACTACACATCCAACTCTGTTACAACTACGAATCACTCAGTTACAACTAATTCGACTTGTATGTCCCATCAACCAACCTTTGAACTAAAATTTCCTATAGCTAACTGATTTTCCACTTCAATTAACTATTTCCAAGTGCTCATTGAGAATAGATTAATATTTATTGTCCAACTATTATCAAGGGATAATAATAGTTGACATACATCTATAAATAGAATTCTCTCACCATCTATAAATAGACATCATCTATAAATAGAGTTTTCTCATCATCTAAAAATAGACTTCCACCTAAAAATAGCCTAAGGCTCCATCCTAGTGTAGGTGCATAATTTTCACTAGGATCTTGTTGAATCTCAACACTCCCTCTCAACAAGAAAGGGATTATCCTTCACCCTGATTTTGTCTCTATGGTATTCAAATTTTCTCCTAGTGAGTGCCTTCATTAGAATGTTTGCACCCTGATCTTCTATAGGAATGTACTGAAGCAACATGATCTTTCGCTTCACACAATCTATGATATGATGATACTGGGTATCTATATTCTTAAATCTATCATGAAACATAGGATTAATCAAGATTTTAATGCAACTCTGATTATCACAATGAATCATTGTCGGATCTAAATGAGAACCAAATAAACCAACCAAGATCTTTCTCATCCAGATAGCCTCACATGCATCTTGACTCACTACCATCTATTATGCTTCAATTGAACTGAGTGCCATGGATCTTTGTCTCCTGCTGTACCAAGAAATAGTTGTAGATCTGATACTAAAGATTCCCCCTGATGTGTTCTTTTTATTTGTTGGGCTGCCGGCCTAATCTGCATCTGTGAAGCCATGCAACTTCAACTCATCCACCTATTTGTACCATAATCCATACTCAGATCTGCCCCTTAGGTATCTCAGAACATTCTTACCAGCCTTCGAAAAGAGCTTGGTAGGCTTAACCATCACTTGCCTCAGTTGGTTAACTGGAAAGAAAATGATTGGTCTTGTGTTCACTAGATACATTAGTGAACCCACTAATTGTCGATAGACAATAGCATCCACTACCTCTATAGAAGTAGCATCCTCTTTCTTCCATTTTCCTAGAAGAGGAGTATCCATGGGTTTGCATCCCTCCATGTGAAACTTACCCAATATCTCCCTTGCATACTTGCCTTGAGACATAAAAAGTTCACCATCTCGCTGTCATGTTTCCAATCCAAGGAAATAATGAAGGAGGCCCATATCCCTCATCTCGAATGCCTTTGCAAGGTCCTCCTTTCATGAGTGTATCAGCTTCTCATCATCAATCAATATTAAATCATCAACATAAATAACAACAACTAAAATCTTACCCTCCACCACAATTTGGTATATGTTTTTACCCCCTTCAGTTTTGGTGAAGCCCAGTCCAGTGAAATAGTTGTTTATCCAAGTGTACCAAGCACAGGGTGCTTTCTTTAGCCCATATAATGCTCTTTTGAGTCAGCACACATGTGACTCACTGTTGAAGATCTCAAATCCTTCAAGTTTATCTATGTACACCTCTTCCTCAATGATCCCATTGAGAAACATAGTTTTTACATCCATCTAATGAATGTGCTAGCCCATATGTGCTGAGATTACAAAGATGGATCTTATGGAAGAGTACCTTGCAACAGGTGTAAAGGTCTCATCATAATCTATCCACTCGATCTGTGAGAAGCCCCGGGCCACAAATCTGGCCTTTTATTTCTCCACTCTCCCATCAACAACTTGCTTTACCTTGTAGATCCATCTCAAACCTACCAATGATTTGTCGACCAGTCTTGGGACAATTTCCCATGCATTGTTTTTGACAATGGAGTCATACTCATCTACTATTTCATCAACCCAAGTGGGATCCTACACTGCTTCTTGAAAGGAAGATGGTTCAGTCACAAAATATTTTCTCCTAAGAGCCATGTATCCAGTAAATCGATCAGGAGACTGTCTGTGTCTATGCTATGAAGTAGGGGCTCCTACATTGTGTGTAGCATCTAGTCTCAATCTATCAGCTTCTGTGGTGTGGTTTCTGCCATTTCTGATGGATGGCTCTGCTTGAGTGGCTTCCTCCACTCCATGAACCTCCTCATGTGGTTGATACACATCGTGAGACTCATCTTTGGGAACCAACAGTTCCTCCTCTTCATGCAAGTCTAGCTCCCTCTCAAGCGACAACCGCATGGATTTCCCCTCATCGAATTTTATATCCCATCGCATAATAGTCATCTTATTGTTAGGAAAATACACATGATAATTATTGGGTGTTTCTGTGTACCCCACAAATATCCCATCTCTAGCAGTCAACTTCAGCTTCTTCCTGGCGTTATTGGTCACATGCACATATACAATGAGCCAAAAATATTAAAATGAGAAACATCAAGTTTCTTACTAGTGAAATCTTCTTCAGGTGTACTCATGTTAAGTTACTCTATGAGGACAGATGTTTTGCACATAAACCACAGTGTTGCATGTTTCCGCAGCACAAAGGCATTGGCAGGCCCTGATCATGCAACATCACTCGTGTTGCACCCATGATTGTTATGTTGTTCCTCTCCGCGACCCCATTTTGTTGTGGGTTATGAGGCACTATGAGTTCTCTTTGAATTCCTTCGTTGTTGCATAAGTATTTGAATTCGTTAGAGATGTATTCTCCAACATTATCACTCCTCGGAGCCTTCACTTGCTTCCTCGACTCTTTCTCCACCAATGCTTTAAACTCACAGAACTTTGAGAATGTTTGATCCTTCTTCTACATGAAGAAGATCCAACATTTATGAGAAAATTCATCAACAAAAATAACATAATACTTATGTTTTGTTGTTGAATCAACCGAGAATTCTCCACACACATATGTGTGAATTCTCTCTAGCATCAACGAAGCACGATTCTCATTTTCATGAAAGGTGGACTTTACATACTTCCCCATGGTGCAACCCTTGCACTGATTGATCAGGGGATCAAAATTTGCTCAATTTTCAAAGTGCTCAGATTGAGACAAAAACAGTGCCATTGCGTCCGTCTCATTTTCCTGATTCCGACGGTATATTCATTTTCGCGAATGGAGTCCGTATGGAGGAGATATCACGATTTTATCACCGAGTCAAAAGGGTCAAAGTTGGGTGTTGACTGTACCTGTCCGTACAGTCCATACGGCCACGTGGAGGGCCGTACCTTTTGCTGACTTGGCAGAGGGGGTGACGTGGCGACTGCTGGTTGGAAAATTTTGGACGAATATCGTGTGGACACGTGTCATTGGAAACGAATAAGATTTGGACACGTGGCCCAATCATTTCGTGCCACGTGTCATTATACTGTTGGTTTGTGTGGTTGGAAGGTTGTATAAAACATATTGGAAGTTCGCAGGTTCGACCCCGGGACCTCCTCTCTATGCAAACGACTTAACAACACTACGATAGCCAATGGGCCCAACCCATGCCACTTGTTTCATATGTCAAAACGCGTATAGTTATATGTATGGGTTGTTTGATATGGAAAAGGGGCGGGTCGGGGCCCAGCCCCGACCCATTGTAACTATTGTTTATT
>JZKD02S1808016.1:43529-69736 GCA_000966675.3 Picea glauca | reverse complement strand
TCTATATTCATTTCTGCATAAGTAATCCATTATTATGTGTTGCAAATTGATCCGATTGCCTTAAACACATAACATTTCACTTGCAAGTTAATTTAATCAAGTTTATCAAGTCTTCGTCATATTTTTAGATCACTGATCTAACTGAGCAAGTGTTCCCATTGGAAGTCTAGTAGATATTTGTTGCATGATTTTAAGGCTCCATGATCAAGCTGGCCCAATCGCCTGTGCCATAATTTTCCCTCATCCTGGCTCACAAAATTTTATTCCTTGCCCATCATGGCAGCGTAGCCATCTACCTCCATCTTGTAGAGATTCTTAACTCGAATCCCTATATTTTTTACTTGAACCATTGTTTTATGTCGCAAGAAGGATTTTACATCGTTGAAAACAACACCATAGCCTCTGTCCTCCAACATTGCTACTGAGACCAAGTTTTTCTTCAGACCTAGAACATGCATAACATCTTTCAATTGAAATGGTTTACTTGAATCCCTCTGAAAGGTAATGGTACCAATGCCAGTTTCACTGTATCATCCATCGTCACTCATCTCTATATGAATTTTGAGATCTCTCTCCTCCAAGTCACTGAAAAACTCCTTATCTCCCTTCATGCGGAAGGAAACACCACTATCCAAATACCACACCGATCCCAATGCACTTGATGCCATGCATGCGATCAAAGAGAAGTCAATTTCAAATTGCGAGGCAAGGGCCTCACCACCTACAGCTCCAACAATCTTCTTGTTCTTCTTCTTCTATGGACAATTAGTAGTGAGATGCCCATGTTCGTGATAGTGAAAACACTTCACTTTGGACAAATCCAGCTTCTTGCCTTTAGACTCGGATTTTGAATGGAATTTATTCCCCTTCCCTTTCCTTTCCTTGGCTGTCAAAACACAATCCTCTTCATCATCATGCTTTTTTGAAGAGCCATCTCTGGTGTTTCGCGTGAACTCCTCTTACACCAAATCTGACCATAGTCGTTCCTAATCTGGCAATTTTTCCCTTCCATTCACAGATTCTTGATAATTGTGCCAATTTTTGGGAAGTCTTAGGAGAGACAATCTCACCAAATCATCATCACCAACTGTTATTCCCACACTCCCCAGTTCATCCCTACATTGGAAAAACTTTGTGAGATATTTTGGAATGGATTCGCCCTTCTCCATTTTGATCTTCTTGAGTTTATCTTTGAGCACCAATTTCCTATGGTTGTTGTTTTGGAATAGATCCGTCAAAGTATTCCACATTGCATATGGTGTGGCTTTCCCATGAAGGTTTGAGACAATGTGGTGTCATACTCCCTCCAACAGCATCCTTCTTTCCTTTGCCACTTTCTTTTTCCATGCATCAATATTTGCAGCATCTGCAACATCTGGCTTAGGAACATCTTTGCCAATGAATTCCTTCAAGCCATTGTCTCTGAGTAATGCCTCCATCCTGTCCTTCCAAGCAATGTATTTCAATCATCCCTCAAGTGCATATTCTAACCTCAAGCCATTGAAATCCATTTCGATATTGAATCAACTATAGCACTAAGAAAGTCTTTCTGCAAATTCGAATTCTATCCAATCACAAACTCAACTTCTGCAATTTCCTCTGCTTTGATACGATGTAGAAATCTTAATACAAATTATGTATAGCCTGGATTATCCTGATATAACAATTATATGCCACTTTTAAATACATAATTGATTCTACAAATATTCTCGTGGAATTTCAAACATGATCATCAATTGCAATATCAAGAAGAAAGATCAATCACACATAACACAATTTTTTTACCAGGAAAGCATAAATCTAAAAAACCCACTATCATATATTACATATATATCATGGATCATGAAACAATCTCATACAAAACTCTAATCCAACATCTCTCAGTACAATATACAATCATCTCACACTGTCACACAAAAATTGACAAATTCATGTGTCAATTTACTGCTTCCAAACAACCTGCCTCCTTTGCGCAATCCCTGCAATGAATGAATTCTTCTTGCCTAGGTTGTGCATTCCTCATGGGCACATCCAATGTGTGTGTGGTTTCATGAGTATACTCACTAATGTCACAATTGATAGTCAAATTGTCCCTTTCACCTGTTATCTCAACGAGGTCTCCACTAGATATGACATGCATGTAATAAACAGTGGTAAATCTTCAATTTCATGTGAGATCATTGATTGTGAATTAATTAATAATTAATTCACTAATATCTCACTAGTGTAAGTTCAGTTATAACTAGTACAACTAATATTAACACACTTAACTGAGTTAAACTACTTCACAACTCACATAACTACACATCCAACTCTGTTACAACTTTGAATCACTCACATACAAGTAATTTGGCTTGCATGTCCCACCAACCAACCTTTGAACTCAAATTTCCTATAGCTAACTAATTTTCCACTTCAGTTAACTATTTCCAAGTGCTCATTGAGAATAGATTAATATTTATTATCCAACTATTATTAAGGGATAATAATAGTCTACATACTTCTATAAATAGAATTTGTTGACTGATGTAGACCCCTAAACCCTCAAGCTGGAGTCTGCATAGGATATTTCAACTTCGACCCTTTAGAGTCTGATTGACTCTCTTAATTCCTCTCGAGAAATTATTTACTCCCCCTCTCTGGGTTTAATTCATAGGCCCTCCTGAATTATGCTCGTGTGATCATTCACCAGCATAAACCCCATAATCAAACCCGATTATGCCCACATGATCATTCACCGGCATAAACCCCATAATCAAACCCCAAATGACTTCGAGACTTTTCCCTTTTTCTTTTAGAGATACCATATTTCATGATTTTGGAAATATCATGGTCGAACGCCTTACCTCTTCGACCTCCAAAACCCAAAATACCAAACTCACGACTCACCTTGCCACTGATTTCATCTTTTTTCTTTTCGTGATTTCAGAAGTTGCAATGTCGCGCAACTCTTCCTCTCGACTCCCAGGGTACCGAAACTTGAATTACCAAAATCTTGAAAAATCCATCCTAAGTCCTACCACACTTCACGACTTTAGGATTTCCTTGTCACTATGTCTCATCACCCTGTCAACAAGAATCCTGATATGCAGAATCCAGAAACACTAGTGTTCCGCTTCCAAGGAAAATCAATAGCTATGGTTCTTCCCCTTGATCTGACGATTAGTGTGATTTCCTGTACTGGGAGTTCATAAGGCTTATCCCTGAACTCTCTGTTTCCTATAGCTTCCGGAACCCAAAATTCTAAAATTCCAAAATGATCTCCTTTCTCGGGAATTCGCAAATCCTGTCACAAGGTTTCTCGACTTTCCAATTGTCCCCTTGAGCTATACTATTCTCCTAACATGGAATCTTTCCACCTGTCACCTTTTCCAATTTTTGGAACTTGAACCACCCTTTGACAGCTTCCTTTATTTTCGGGATTCCAGGTACCGGGAGTTCAAAACTCTTGACCCTAACCTTATGTCATCAATGACACCCGAATTCCCAATCCCTGATTTGCTGAAATGCCGGAACGCACTTTCGAACCTCTTCACGTTTTGCAATTTCGGAGGTTCTGACATAGAGTGTTCTGCCCCTTGTCAACAGGAATGTTGAAAACCCGAATCCTGAAATACTGACAAATACTCTGTTGTGGCCTCTAATTTCACACTTTCCTCCCTGTTGAGTCTCGATCACTCATCCTCAGGACTTCCAAAACTCTAAACTCCGAAGTTCTAAAATTCCAAACTCGTCACTCCTTGAATTTGCACACGAAACCTCCTTTCGTGTTTTGGGAACTTAATCAACCAAGGTTTTGGCTTGCACTTCGGAGCCCCAAACTCCGAATTCCTGAAATGATCTGATGACTTGAACAGATCACGATCGACGATCCATGTTGACTCTACCTTTCGAAGGTGGATTTTTCTGACTCTTAACTCCCCTGCAACTTCTGGAGACCCTACAGTCCTTGCTATTTTGGGATTTCTCTTATGAGAATTCAAACCGTTCAATCTCTCCCTCAAGGAACCTTTTTCTCAAATCAAACCTGCAATCCTTCTCTGCGATTTTTCCTCTGCACAACTACTGGTGCTTCCTACCTTTCTTTCAAATGATTCAAAGACCCTAACTCTCATGAGATTCCTTTCGCAACTCAAGTCTCCTAGAAGGATTCTGGACGCACTCCTTGCGACACTTCTTCAAATATTCCTGAATATTTCAATCCCTTAAGTCTGTGCAACTCTGTAACAATAGTTCTTCAATTTCTCAACCTTAGTCTATAGGTTCTAAGGTCTCAACCAGCCTGTGCACACCTTGCACAAATTATGTGCTTGTCTTTCACTTTAGCTGAAATGAGAACAATGGTATCCCTCCTGAGATTTCAGAGGTAAACTTTGAATTCTGTCAATGCACTCCTTGAGGACACTTCACTGCACTCCTTGCAGAAACACTTACTTAAGAAGAGAAACAATTGAAACTCATTCCCTTACTGTCTCAGACTTCAAATACTTAACATGAAATCATACATACATAGCATAAAAGCAAATGCACAATAGAAAGAGTAAAATAACCATAAGCATAGCATTCAGCATGTAGACACAGAAAGTATTAGAACACAATGAGTCTTAATCAAAGATTGATATATTAATCTCAGAACTTCTGTACATGGATTCTTCTCTGCTACTCTCTATTTCTTCTCTATGCTAATGTGCTTAATCCCACTATCTCTGATTGATTCATACAATGATACAAAGATGAGGGTGTCTATAGTCATTTTCCCTCCAGCTCCTAAAACTATCTAATCTAGAATTTAAATCTACCTACTTACATTAACTATGCATAAATGCCTCTACATCCTACAGATGAGAGCGGATTGCTCAAGATCTATTTACAATATGGAAGTACACCTTCTTAACTATTTCATTAATGTTTGCACATCCAAACTTTCAAAAATATTTCAAACATTTTCAACATGTGTCAAAAATGTGATGGTGCTCATCCCTACTGTCTTCCGCCTCCATGCTTTCTTGTTGCTAACGATGCTCTTGCATCATACTCCCTCACTTGAAAATTTTGATGGACTCCTATTCATGAGCTCTTGCATGGTCTGTCCATGCTTCTGAATTTCTACTTCATTCTCCCAACTGGTATCTTCAACTGGATGTCCCTTCCATTTGACCAAGTATTCAAAATACTCTTTTCTCCTGGTCCTCTTGCTGACACTCTTGTCAAGTATACTTTCCATCTGTGGATTTTCAGCTACAAGAATTTGTTTAGTCCACCGAACCTCTGTCTGTTCATTGTCTTCTTCATCTCTATAAGGGTACAAATCTAAGATGTTGAATATCCGTGAAATTCCGATCCCATCAGGTAATTCAATCTCATATGCGTTTTCCCCAAATTTCTTCAAGACCTTGCATGGTCCAATCTTTTTCAATTTCAGTTTGTTATATGTTCCCCTTGGGAACCTTTCCTTTCTTAGGTGTGCAAGAATCAGATCGCCAACTTCAAACTGAAGTTCTCACCTGTGTTGATCTTCTCTGCGCTTGTACTCTTGGCTCGAGTTCTACAATTGATCCTTCACTTGGTTGTGAAGTTATTTCATTGCCTCTGCAAAATCTTATGCACTAGCACTTCTAGTTTCATTATGTTCTGAATCTTTCAATTCAAAAACTCCTCTTGGTTGTATTCCATAAACAATCTGAAATGGACTCTTCCCTGTGATTTTGTTATTTGAATCATTGTAGGCAAATTCTTCCTATGGCAGAATATGATCCCACTAACTATGGTGTTCAGTCACTAGGCTCCTTAGTAAATCTCCCAAGCTCATGTTTACAACTTTTGTCTACCCATCCGTCTGAGGATGATAATATGAGATAAAAGACAAAATTGTCCCCAGCTTCCTCCATAAATTCCTCCAAAAATGTCCCACGAACTTGGTGTCTTGATCTGAAACTATACTCCTTGGTAAGCCGTGATCTCTGACAACTTCCTTGAAAAACAGGTTCACAATATGAGTTGCATCACTAGTTTTTTGACATGGTATAAAATGTTCCATTTTTGAAAATCTGTATACCACCACAAAGACTGAATCAAACCCTCTTTTCATCCTTGGTAGCCCCAATATAAAATCCATGCTCACTGCATCCCATGGCCTCTCAGGTATAGGTAATGGCTGGTATAACCCTATTTTCTGCCTTTTTCCCTTTGTGTGCTGACAAATTCTACATCTGTCCACAAATAATTTTACATTTGTACTCATCCTTGGACAAAAATATGAGCCATTCAACTTTTAGAATGTCTTTTCATGACCAAAATGTCTGGCCAATCCTTCACTGTGTTTTTCTTTCAGCAGATTATCCCTCATGGAGCATTTTGGAATACATAATTGATTGCCTCTGAATAATAATCGATCCTGGATCATATATTTAGTCCATTGACTTCTGTCTCTGAGAATTTGATTCTCAAATGCCTCATACACCTCTTTGAAATATAGATCATCTTTGTACATGTCCTTGAGATTATCAAAACCTAAAGTTTTGACTCTAAATTCCTGCATCAACAAACATTTCCTGCTCAAAGCATCAACAACTTTGTTAGCAGTTCCAGAAATATGTTTAATTACAAAAATAAAATTTTGCATATATTCAACCCATTTTGGATGCTTTTAGTTCATCTTGTCCTATTGAGTCATGAATTGTAAAGCGTGATTATCGCTGTACAAAACGAACTCTTTAGGAACCAAATAATGTCTCCACTTCTTCAGCACTTGTATGATAGCATAAAATTATTTGTCATATGTGGAGTACTTAACTTTCTCTTCATTCAGTTTCTCACTGAAGTATGTGACTGGCCTGTCATCTTGGCTCAAGACTCTCCAATTGCAAATTCGCTTGCATCACACTTGACCTCAAACGTTTTGTTGAAATCTGGCAACACCAAAATTGGTTGTTTAGTAATCATCCTTTTCAACAAATTGAAACTTTTCTCTGCTTCTTCTGTGTAGTGAAAATATTTACGCCTTTTCTTGATCGTGTACATCATCGGTGCGCTAATTCCACTAAAATTTCTGATAAACTTCCTGTAGAAACTAGCCAATCCATGAAAGCTTCTAACTTCAAATATACTCCTCAACGATGGCCAATTCTTAATCACCTCCACCTTATCTGGATCCATTTTCATCTTATCTGCAGAGATAACAAAACCCAAATAAATGAGTTCTGTCCTCATAAATGTTGATTTCTTCATATTTATCAACAAATTTTCTTGCTGCAATCTCCTCATCACTCTAGCCAAATGCTTCAAGTGTTTACCTTTTGTTTTGCTGAAAATCAATATATCATCAAGATATACAATGACAAATTTTCCTACCTTCAAGACTTCATTCATCAATCTCATAAAAGTACTAGGCACATTTGTTAAGCCAAATGGCATAACAAGCCATTCATACAACCCTTCATTTGTCTTGAATGATGTCTTCCATTCATCACCTTCTCTCATTTGAATTTGATGATATCCACTCTTCAAATCAATCTTTGAAAAAAAAATTGCTCCACTCAAGCAATCCATCAAATCATCCATCCTTGGCAATGGAAATATGTATCTGATGGTAATCTTATTGATTGCTCTTGAGTCTGTACACATCCTCCAGCCTCCATCTTTTTTTGGGCTGAGCATTGTCGGAACAATGCATGGAATCAGGCTTTCTCTAACCAATCCATTGTCCATTAAATCCTAGACTTGTCTCTTGACCTCTTCATTCTCCTATGACATCAATCTATGTGTTGCTTTGTTTGGTAAACTATCTCCAGGTATAATAACGATGTGATGAATTATACTCCTAATTGGTGGTAACGAACAAGGTAGTTCGTCCACTACTATATCAGCAAACTTTTCCAACAACTTTTGGATTTCCTCTAGTAAAGCATTCACTCTTGTACTGGTTAAAACAATTATAGGCTTCCTAACCACAATAAATTGTGTATCTTCCTTCTTCTTAACCTCCTTAAGAAGTTCCTTCCCACTCATGAGAAGTACAATGTTTCTCACCTCTGGATTCACTTCTTTATCCTTAATTGGCAACAACATGTGAGTTCTTCCATTCTTCTCCAGGGTGTATGTGTTCTTTCTCCCATCATGGATCACATTCCTGTCATATTTCCATGGTCTACCCAGCAATAGATGACAAACATCCATGGAAATGACATCACATAGTATTTCATCCTTATATCCTCCTATTTTAAATTCAACTAAACATTGTTTAGTGACATTTACCTGATGTCCCTTTTGTAGCCATGAAACCCTGTATGGGCTTGGATGTTCAATAGTCTCTAGCTCCAAATTTTCTACCATCTCTGTAGAAACGATATTGTATGTGCTACCACTGTCCACAATGAATTTGCATACCTTGTCTTTGGTCTTGCAAGTAGTCTGAAAAAGTCTATTCCTTTGGACTGGTTTCTCCACCTCCTTCTCTAGCATTAAGAGAAATTTTATCATCATCAATGACCTTCCGCCCTCAACATATTCTACCTCAACATTCTATCTTTGAGCTTCGACAATGTGAGTTTCACCTCCTTCTTTCTTCTTATCTGGACATTCATAGGATTTGTGTCCATTTTTTCCATAGGTAAATCATTTTATTTCTCCACCTTTGCCTCTTCCTCTTCCTTTGGTTCGAGGAAAAGTATTTATATCTGCATACTGTCCTCTCTATGAGCTTCCACCTCTCTTAGTTTGAGTTTGAGGTTTCTTCCACTCTTCTTTAGGTTTCTCATTTCTATCTTGGACAATTGTTTTGCCTTTGGGTTGACTTCTACCTCGACCTCTTTGACCCTACTTTCGGCTCAACTTCTCTTCAACTTTTAGAGCCATCTGATAAGAATCTTCCACCGTTCAGATGGTCATCATGCTCATTTCGTCCTGAATGTCATATCTCAGACCATTCATGTACCTGGCAACCTTTTCATCATCACTTTCCCAATGACCTTCTCTGATGTTTATTCTGTAGAACTCTTCAGTGTATTCTTTCACTGTCATCAATTTTTGTCTCAAGTTATGCATCCTTCGAAACATAGTAATTTGATAATCCTTGGGTATGAATTTTTCCTTCATATTTGCAACCATTCTATCCCAACTCTTGATTTTTTTCTTACCTTTTCAGTGTCTGTCAGCCTGCAGTTCATCCCACCATAATTTTGCATGTCCTTTAAGTCTTGTGACAACATGTTTGACCTTCTTGTCTTCCTCAACATCCTCATAGTCAAAATATTTATCCATATCTCTAATCCAGTCTAGAAGCTCTTCAACATCCAAGTTTCCTTCATATACTGGAATGTCCATTTTTTCTCTAGCACCTATCCTTGCAACAACCCTGAATATAAGCTCTTTTGCTGCCTCTTCGGCTGCAACTTCTTCATTTATGGCTTCATTTTCACTTTCAAATTCGTTGATGTCCCCAACATCAACTATGCGCCTCTGTGCTGTCTCCATGGCATCAATCCTGGCACGTAGTTCACGCATCTCTCTTTCCCTTGCTGGATCAGGTAATTGGTTGTCTCTTCTTATTGGAATTTCCCTCTCCTCTGGTGGGTCAGGTATTTTCCTATCTCTTCTTCTCGGCGGCATGGCCGTAAAATTCCTCCTTTCCTTGCTACAGAAAGAAAAGAAAATCTTTCTAAGCTCTGATACCACAATTGACGCAAACCCCTAAACCCTCAGGCTAGAGTCCGCACAGGATCTTTCAACTTCAGTCCTTTAGAGTCTTACTGACTCTCTTAATTCCTCTCAGGAAATTATTTACTCTCCCTCTTTGGGTGTAATATACAGGCCCTCCTGAATTATGCTCGCATGATCATTCACCGGCATAAACCCCACAATCAAACCCAGTTATGCCCGCATGATCATTCACCGGCATAAACCCCACAATCAAACCCTAACTGACTTTAGGAATTTTCCCTTTTTCTTTTCGGGATACCATATTTCGTGATTTCGGAAATATCGTGGTCGAGCACCTTACCTCTTCGACCTCCAAAACCCGAAATACCAAACTCACGACTCACCTTTCCACTGATTTTGGCTTTTCTCTTTTCGTGATTTTGGGAGTTGCAATGTAGCGCAACTCTTCCTCTCGACTCCCAGGGTCCCGAAACTCGAATTACCAAAATCATGAAAACTCCATCCTAAATCCTACCACACTTCACGACTTTGGGATTTCCTTGGCACTATGTCTCGTCACACTGTCAACAGGATTCCCAATATGCCGAATCCCGAAACACCAAAACACTAGTGTTCCACTTCTAAGGAAAATCAATGGCTATGGTTCTTCCCCTTGATCCGACAGTTAGTGTGATTTCGCATACCGGGAATTCATAAGGCTTATCGCTAAACTCTCTATTTCCTATACCTTTTGGAACCCAAAATTACGAAATGATGAAATGATTTCCTTTCTCGCGACTTCACAAATCCTGTCGCGAGGTTTCCTGACTTTCCAACTGTCCCCTTGAGTTGTACTATTCTCCTAACGTGGACTCTTGCCACCTGTCACCTTTTCCAATTTTTGAAACTTGAACCACCCTTCGACAACTTCCTTTATTTTCGGGCTTCTGGGTACCGGGAGTTCAAAACTCTCGACCCTAACCTTATGTCATCACGACACTTGAATTCCCGATCCCCGTTTTGCCAAAATGATTAAACGCACTTTCAAACTTCTTTGCGTTTCGCGATTTCGGAGGTTCTGACGTAGAGTGTTCTACCCTTTGTCAACAGGAATGTCGAAAACCTGAATCCTAAAATAACGACAAATACTCTATCACGACTTCTGATTTTAGACTTTCCTCCCTGCTGAGTCCCGATCACTCGTCCTTAGGACTTCCAAAAATCTGAACTCTGAAGTTCCAAAATTTCAAACTCGTCACTCCTTGACTTCGCACACGAAACCTCCGTTTGTGTTTCAGGAACTTGATCAACCAAGGTTTTGGCTTACACTTCGAAGCCCCGAACTCCAAATTCTTGAAATGATCTGACGACTTGAACATATCACGATCGATGGTACACGTTGACTCTACCTTTCAAAGGTGGATTTGTCCGACTCTTAACTCCCCTGCAACTTTTGGAGATCCTTCAATCCTTGCTATTTCGGGAGTTCTCTTCTAAGAATTCAGACCGTTCAATCTCTCCCTCAAAGAACCTTTTGCTCAAATCAAACCTGCAATCCTTCTCTGGGATTTTTCCTCTGCACAACTACTGGCACTTCCTTCCTTTCTTTCGAATGATTCAAAGTCCCTAACTCTCCTGAGCTTCCTTTCACAACTCAAGTCTCCTAGAAGGCTTATGCATGCACTCCTTGTGGCACTTCTTTAAATATTCCTGAATATTTGAATCCCTTAAGTCTGTGCAACTCTGCAACAATAGTTCTTCAATTTCTCAACCTTAGTCTATAGGTTCTAAGGTCTCGACCAGCCTACGCACACCTTGCACGAATTTTGTGTTTGTCTTGCACTTCAGTTGAAATGCGAACAATGGTATCCCTCTTGAGATTTCAGAGGTAAACTCTGAATTCTGTCAACGCACTCCTTGCCGATGCTTCACTGCACTCCTTGCAAGAACTCTTACTCAAGAAGAGAAACAATTGAAACTCATTCCCTTACTCTCTTAGACTTCAAATACTTAACATGGAATCATACATACATAGCATAAAATCAAATGCACAACAGAAGGAGTAAAATAACCATAAGCATAGCATTCAACATGTATACACAGAAGGTATTAGAACACCATGAGTCTGAATCAAAGATTGATATATTAATCTCAGAACTTATGTACATGGATTCTTCTCTACTACTCTCTATTTCTTCTCTATGCTAATGTGATTAATCCCACTATCTCCAATTGATTGATACAATGATACAAAGATGAGTGTGTTTATAGTCGTTTTCCCTCCAGCTCCTAAAACTATCTAATCTAGAATTTAAATCTACCTACTTACATTAACTATGCATAAATGCCTCTACATCCTACGGATGAGAGAGGATTGCTAAAGATATGTTTACAATATGGAAGTATTCCTTCTTAACTATTTCATTAATGTCTGTGCATCCAAACTTTCAAAAATATTTCAAACATTTTCAACATGTGTCAAAAATGTGATGGCGCTCATCCCCGTTGTCTTCCACCTCCATGCTTGCTTGCCGCTGACGATGCTCCTGCATCACTCACCATATATAAATAGACATCATCTATAAATAGAATTTTATCATCATTTAAAAATAGACTTCCACCTAAAAATAGCATTTGTCTCCATCCTAGTGTAGGTGCATAATTTTCACTAGGATCTTCTTGTTGAATCTCAACACCCAAAGCATATTTTTGGGTCAATATTTCCCACCTCCACTAACAACCTCCACTATCAACAAATAAGGGATAATGTTTTTGGGGAGGTTCCATACAACTCTCTAACAAAAGTTGTTCTACTGGTAGGGGGATGTGATATTGAATTATCTCATATTAATCCATTTTTTATAACTAATTACCCCTAGAAAATTGATGTTTTTTCCATTATTCATCCTAGTACTTGCTAAATAGATCAAGTCTATAGACCATAAAACTATCTTGATTAATAATTTAACAATAGTTTACTTTGGTTGCATTTTATGACTTTGACATGATGAAATTATTGAGTGTTCCTAATTACTGATGAGTATGGGTTTGTGATATGCTTGCTGATGATTTATTCTCTATATTGGAACCATAACTTCTAAAGTAGTCCTCTTTTCATAGGTCAATAAGGAGGGAGATGATTGCACATTCCACAACACACATTTAGTATAAAATATAGATAGAATAAATGGTGCCATCATTCCTCCACACAGATCTCTATTTCGACACCAAACAAATATTATGCACTCTAGACGGGATCCCATTCCTCAATGACCTTCCTTAATTGATGAAGGAGGAACTGGTGATTTTTGGTGCAATACTAGTTCATAACTAATATTTCCTTAGGAGGGATCCAAAGCTCCTTTCGTATAAGTATTCTTTTATGACTTTATAAGGTAGACAGTCTCAAATTTTGAATGGTTTTTATGGAATAAGAAGACTATCACTATTTTTTAGTTAACTCGAATGGTAGATAAGAGATTTTGTAGTACTCCTTAGACTGAGTTTGCTTGGAGAGGCTACCGTTGAATGCACCTTCATATTTTATGTGCATTCTAAATGTAGTCCTTTTTTCCCAAAGACAAAATTATAGTAATTTTATTAGAGATTAACAAAATTACATGATCATAATACCATGAAGGGACTTTCCATCATCTATGTTGGAAAAAATATGAAAATAATGAGAAGTCTAAGTCTAGAGAAAGATTGGATGATAGTGATATCAACAATGAGTGTAAATCAACAAAAAATAGTTTCATTGATTACATTTTAGGGGTTTCCACACCACCATTTTAGTGAGCATAGTCCCTAAAATATCTACACCAGTGTTCATCAATATAATTTTTTTATAAGCTAGAATTTACTTCCCGAAGAATTAAAAAAAAATCAATGGTTATCCTTATAAAAGAGTCCTTTATAAGTTCATCTCAAAAAATACATAGGATCCTAAAGCCAGGATTTGGGAAAGTAAATAGAAGTATTTCCTTGTTGCAATTCTATTATCTCCAAATTCCCTTCTTCCAAACAGAGGCCAAATACATTGTATCTTTGTTTCCATATTTCATTAATATAATCTATATATTCTAGGGAACTCATGGCTTCTCTTTTAAAGTAAGTAACAACTTAGGGATATATTATTGAGTAGAATCCACATACATTTTTTGGATTTAGCAAGGAAATTCTATTTCCAAAGAAATTTCCACCACAAAAAACAAGGTCTATCAAAGCCTTCAATGGCCAAAGTGTTGGTGTCTATGCTCATATCCACCCAAGGTATTTTCCAACCAAAACAATTCATCCTATTCTTAATTAATAAAAACATTTCATTTTCTAAGACATCTTATGTAAGAGTTGTAGACTGCTACATAATCCCCATTGAGGTTCAATTCTCTGTAGGTAAGACATTATTATCATATGGATTTCGATGCTTTCCTTATTACAATTTGAAGAAGGGTATAAAAATCATTTTATCTTATATAAAGGATGATAAGGATGGGAATTGTATTTTGATATTTACTCCCATTCCATGGTTTGAGGCCAATTTGTACATTATGTCATTTCCTGACCCTCCAAATTAATGAATTTCCAATTAGAGGGAAGGTCGTAGTGGTGGATTTTCAGATGATGGAGGAGGACTTGAGTTTTTTGGGGGGTGTTCAAATGTAGTCTTCGATATAAAGTGGTCCAAGGTACTTATATTTTACAACCTTTTACCCTAATCCATTTCCTTGTATAAGCTTCGAAACATTCTTTGTTGCAAGGGATTTCGAGAAGAGAAAAAGGTTTTTGAGACCCCAACCACCTTATCTTTTAGGGATGTACAAGTTTCTCTAGGAAAATAGTTATATTACTTTTTTCTTCGGGTTCCATGACCATAAAAATTAGTATCAAAGTTGGTGAATTTTATCTAGGATCCCTTTCGATATCCAATCCACAGACATCCAATAAACTAAGATGGACTCAAAGATAGATTTTACAAGAACTTTACGATCACTGTATGATATCCATCTATTGTAGTAGGTGTTCAATTTTATTTTGATTTTTTTTATAAGCCATTGTTTGTCTCCCTTTAGGTATAGGTTATCCTTTAAATGGAAACCCAATTATTTGAGATCGTCTGCAAAGGCCAAGTTCATAAAATAAAAATAATTATTTAATTAGTATTTTTCATTCTTTGAGAGACCCCAACTAATCATCGAATACTTGGAGGAATTTATGAACATACCCATGGTTGTGCAAGAAAAGTTTTAAATTTATTTTAGTTTGTATACTATGAATTTGGATCCATCACATAATATTAAGATGTCATCAACAAAAACTAGTTGTGAAGCATAACAAGAGTTTCCAAATGAGAATACCTTTAAATGACCCATTTGGTGTAGCTTTCTTGAGAACCCTTCTTAATCCATGCACTATTAGGAGGAAGAGAATGGGGGAGAGGGGGCATCCCTAGTGAATTCCTTTTTCAAAGTTGAATAAATGTGAGGTCGATCCATTGATTAGGACTATGAATGTCACAATGTTGGTGCAAGATATTAACTAGACCACAAATTGTAGGCTATAACCCAAATGGATGAGAATAAGTATGAAGAAGAACCAATTGATTGCTTCAAAGGAGTTATATACTTTTAATTTCGATGACATTGGATTCAATTTTTTTGTTTTCACAAAGTGTAAATCTTCTCAGTAAACGCCAATTACCTCATGTATTTGTTGCCTTTCAAGGAAGCCAAACTACTCTAGAGAGATCCTGTTAGAGAGAGTTTATTCGATCCTACATGAGATGAATTTTTGTGATGATCTTATATATGTTATTGTAGAGTGAGATTGGATTGAAATTATCAAATAAAGTGGGGTTTTCCAATTTGGAATAAGTGCAATGAAAATGGTAATGAAAGAATATAGTATTTTCCAAGAGAGTCAAGTTGATTCCAGTAATCTATGAAGTTCCAACTCAATCAAGTCGAATACTCGAAGAAAAATTTCAGTGGGTAACCCATATGGAACTAGGATCTTGTTGTTATGGAAACTGTGTAGAGTTTTGAGTAGTTCCACCTTCCTTATTTATCCCGTGAGATATTGGTTATCTTCTGGTTTAACAAATATAAGGAAGAATATGGATATTCTAAGAATGGATTTAAAAGTGGTTTTTTTTTACACTTTAAAATATTTTGGAAGTGGGAGACTCCTTCATAAGAAACATCCTTGAAATTTTCATCCCATGATCCATCCAATCTAACAATCTTGCATATTGAGTTGGTGTTTTTCCTACAAATTGCATAATAGTAGAAACATTTTGTGTTTTCATCCCCATCATCAAGCCAAATTTCCCTACATTTTGGATTCCAAATTTCTTTTCTTTATCCATAAGTATATATATATATATATATATATATATCCAACTGGTAGAGATACTCCTTTTGAGTGTCCATTGGGAATCTGAATCCTTCTAGAGAGTCTAGAAGTAATGTATTCTTCTACTTCTCTTAGGATCCTTTCATATTTTTCCCATTTGTCTTTTGACCATTGGAATGAAAACTTTTTAGCCATGGATAGATTCAAGTGGAATTGGATGGCTACAAATTTATAAAGTGAATTGTTGAAGGGGAATGAAGCATTCTTGATAATTCGGATGAAATATTCATCATTGAGAGATTCTAAGCTTAATTTGAATGGACTAGTGGATTCCTTATAGCAGGGGCCACCTCTAGTAGGATTAGATTGTCCCCAGTGTCCACTCATGTTCATACCCATTGCCTAATTTTGAGAGAATCATCCAACACATATTTACATATCATGATTCTATAGCGTCGTTTTTCTATTTGAGCCTCCCCATTCCTTCTATTAATTGAATTGGTGTTAATCTTGATAGGCTCATTGTTAAGAAGGTTGATTTTCTCCAATCTCTTGATGAAAATGTTTGAGAGAATATTTGGTTGGCCAATTCGCTTCGAGAGTGAAATTCAAATATCCTCCTAAAATTATCATCCCCTATAGAATCCATGACTTAGAAAAAAGACATTCCTAATAAACTTGAAAATCCTCATAAGGCCCATATGCATTCAAACAATTGTGAAAAGTTTCTTTGATTGAGAGAAACAAGGGATACAACTAGCCATGCTTGTAAATACCATGAATTAGCTAAGAAAAAAACATGTGTATTCCATTCTATGGAAATCCATCCTAAGTGACCTAAATCATCCACACAATTGAACTCCCATTATTTTAATATATTAATAGGTCTTGAACAATTTTTCCCCATCTGTCATGATATATTCCAAGATAATGACATATATATTTTGAATCCTTATTATCCTCTTAAGGGAATTTTTCTTGAAGGGATTGGACAACCCTCTATAATTCAAGGAGAGGAAAATCATTTTGAACCTTCCTTGGGGGGAAATGTTCTAAGGGTCTCAAGCACAGATAATTTTCTACCAATATTTACCTTACCTCTGAATTTGCTTTCTTTTAGGCTATCGATAAATAAGATGTTATTCCTCTTTTTCCATTTTTATGTATATTTCTTCTAATTTTCCAAAGAACCCTTCAAAAGATATATTACTAAGTCCTAAAATCCTTTTTGAGGGGTATCAAATTATATTTTTATCCCTTAGAGGGTGTAAAGTCTTCATTGGGTTCCCTGATAGGATGTTTTATTGATGACAAGGGAGTGATATCTTAACGTTTCAATATAGAATAATTTGATTCTCCCAACTCATCTAAAGGAATGGGTGAGGAATTTTGTGTCTTTGAGAGCCCTCATAGATTGAGAGGAAATCCTCTTAGAAAATTCTTATTTCATTCTCTAGATTAACTTCCTAAGAACCAAATTGAAAAATACCCTAAGATTATATATAAGAAGGGGAGGAAGAGTGAGTTTTACCCATAGCAAAAGAGGTTTCCTTTTGAGGCTGAAAGTCAGCTTCATGGGAGATGACTTTTGTTCCACAACTAACATTTTATTGGAAAACATGGTATTGAAGTGCATCCCGCTAGGGAGAAATGAAAGGATGTTGAAGGACCTTTTTTTAATAACAGGGGAGCTAATTCTTTGACAGGTGAAGAATATTTTCGGATCCATTATTTTCTGGAAAAATGATGAGAGTAATCGTTGATTAGGTGTCCATACTCGTGCCACCTCTTGTATTTGAATGGTACTCCTTTGTAATTTGTATCCTGGTGAAAATATGCAAGTCCTTTTATAATGATGGTAGAATATATTAGACCTTTGGATAGATCTAGTCCCACTAGTATTCTCACCAAACCCATATACCAATATTCCTAAAAAGAATTATCAGCTTCGAAGTACAATCTTAGAGTGTTACCAATTTCTATAAAAACATTCTCAAACTAGAGCATCAATGGTAGACCTAACAATATAATACAAAAACATATATATAATCAATTTGAATTGAACGTTCATCAAAGTCCAAAAGCCATTTTTTGAGGAATAGGGCATGAGGTCTCCATTTCTAGAAACTTTAAGGGATTTTATCTGCATCTTTTGGATTCCTAAAAGAACAGACAATCCATCCTTTTAATAGAACCATGCTTCGCAATAAGTGTCCCAGAAGAGTGATAAAACTCTCTAGGCTAATCCCATAATGTGACTAGGGAACCTTCCAACCAACAAATATTTTTCACAATCCATAATTTCACTTATATTTACAGTATCCCCTAGTAGCACATTCATTGCCGCATCTTTTCTCTTCATTCATTTCCTTTTTTTTTGGTTCCCTAGTTGACTTTAGTGGATCTTGAGTCGAAACCTTCTACACTCAAATTGAGGGGATTTCTCCTTTAATGAGAGAAATGATGGCATTCATCCTAGGTGGAAAGATTATATTCCCTTCCTTATCTAATCGTTTAACATGATACTCCTTGTCCAAGTGGCATCCCATTATAACCATACCAATGTTATCGCATATTCGTATTTTGAATATCAAATATCACACTTTATATATGAAGTGAAATTAATAAATATAGACCAATCAAATCAAAGATTAGCCATAAAGTATCCAAATGACTCTCAACTCCTTAATAATTGTAATCTAGTAACCTTTTTAGTTAACAAACATCGGCATAACAATAAATAAATAATAGAATATAAATGATGATTGTGTTGGTGTTGGATTCATGCTGCCCTGTCATGATGTCAAGGATAATATCAACGGAATTGTTATGCTTGTTCTGGCTCCCAACAATTTTCGAGGATGGCTCATCTCATATTTTTATCCTAACGATCAGATAATCCTCAGACTAGCAACAATGGTAGCCATTCGTGTGCTAGTTTGAATGCTGGGACTCCGTGAACCCTTTCCGTAACTCTGTAAATGCACACATTCCTTCAATACTCGATTGGTATCTTCTTTCAGTAACTCTGTGAATCCACACATTCCTTCAATACTCGATTGGTATCTTCTTTCCGTAACTCTGTAAATCCACACATTCCTTCAATACTTGATTGGTATCTTCTTTCAATCTATGAGATGAAAAGGAAATGCATGTGTTTTTATAGGTTTAAAACCCTAGATGCCTACAATCTTAGTCCTTCAAGTGTGTCCGCTAAACCCCTAGAACTCTATAGTGTTATGCCTGTGAAAACCAAAGAATGTAACCGAGGTCTGTGACGACCCTAGAAGCCTTTGGTATTTTCCGTGCTATCAACATCATTGGCTTCCTACAATTGTTTCCAATGTCCGAATATGACCAAACAATTATAGAAATAATCTACATTGCATATGTAGTCTATGGTGTAAATGTTTTTATTTCTCTTTTTCTAGAACATTTATGTGTTATCTTTGTTAATGGCATTTTTACTTTCACCAACATATCTTAAAGTTATGGTTAGAAAGGGATCTGCCATGTAGTTTACATGCTATAGAATATGTTTATTTTTCTCTATTGATTTGTTTTTTTCTTTTTTTAATATTGATCATTTATATTTTACTTTACTTTCAATAATGTTGTTTTACTTTCAATAATGTTGTTTGATTATAAAGGAGATAAGAAGTTCTATAGCTTTAAATCTAGTAAGCTCTAAGACATTCAGAAGATTCATGCTTAAAAGTTTTAGTTATATGTTGTAGATATTTTTTTTCTAAAAGAAAAATAATACATATATTTAGCAATTTATTTCTACACTCAATGATTTCATAAATTTTACACAATACTTCACAAAACTATATATCACTTTATTAATAATTTAAGTTATATCACTTTATTAATAATTTAAGTGTGATTACCAAATATTCAATAACTTGTATTACTATAATACTTAAGTTAACATTGAATATAAATTATTCCCTATTCAATTAAAATTAAAATCCAATTAACAAAGGATATGAAGAATATGTCATCCTACCTCATTACTTGTTGGCATTGAAAACATTTGACATTGCCTTTTCAAAATGTGTATGGCAGTTTTTTACCATACAATATGGATTGTTCTAAAAAAAACTAGCCATAGTGACTAGCTATGCTGTAAACAGATCACCACAAATTATTATATAAACATTACCAAAAGCCTTTGTAAGTGTATGCAAAGTCTGATGAAGTAGTGTATTCTTTATATGGTAAAGAATTAAGTTCCTATGAATGACGCTTCATCAATGGGATGAACTAAAGCAGTTGAAAAATATACTTAATAGATCGAGTCCATTTGAGTCTAATGCAATCATATATGAATAAAAACATGAGGAAAATGAAATGCATAATGTTGTTTCAGTATATGTAACCTATCCGGTGATTGCAACTACGATGCTTTTTTTTATTATATCTAAACATTTCTAAAATATATTAAAAAAAAAAAATCAATTTTTTTTAAAAGGTGTTTTCTCATTGTTATATGTTTTTTGTTTTTTTAGTTAGAATCATACAACATAAATCTTTATGAAATCACAACCTTTTGTTGTTTCAATTGTATTTTTAAATATAAAAACAGATTCAGCATGTTGGAAAACCCTTGTAACATTCTAATTATACAGATTTAATCACTTAAATTTAACAATATCTAGTCAGATTTGAGACAAATATCCTCCAAAAATATGATGAAAAAAAACAAAAACTTAACACATTTAAACTACAACTTTTTAAAATACAAAAAAAATAGTAAATAAATTCCTGATTAAAATAAAATTATTTATATACACTTATATTTTTAATTTTTTAATTTGTATTCACCAATGTACACATTATGCATTATTTTGAAAGATTGTTTTTTTGAGGAATATACATCTTACTGTCTGGTTTTATCCACAAAGTGTATGGTTTTATCAAAAAACGAATAAGGACAAGACTCGTTAGCTTTTTCCATTTACCACATGACATGTACAGTATAAAAGCAAAAATGTTGATCGGATGGATGAAACATATGCTGCTATTCACATGATGGTTTGGGAAATCCCTCGTGCTGCTATTCCAAGTGGACAAAAATGTACTTCAAACAGTTCTTCCCAAATGGAAATGCGTGGAACATGTTTATCACTGTCGACTCGTTTCGTACTCTATTCTCTTGATGTTGATGTTGCACTTGGACTTGGTTTTAGCTTGAGAGGTTCCCGAATCGGTATCTACAAGAGTAGAAGTCTTTGATACAAGTCAGGAGAAGGAAATCTCTGTGGAGTCCACATTGATACACTCATAATTAATTGCCATGTGGTGTAGTTTTTGTTTTTTTATAAATTCAGGCATCTCCACCTGATCATATCATAATGCCCAGTGAGGTGTAGATTTGCATTTTAGGCTCATAGCTCATACAGTTTGTTCAGATTATAGATTTTAAAGCTGTGAAAGGCCGAGAATTTTGAAGATCAGTAAGAATGGCGTGTTACCAGAATGGTGGCTACATTGGTGGGCATGTCCAGCTGAGGAACTTCAGCTTTGCCGACTTGGATGACTTGTACGAGTGGGCGAGCGACGATGAAGTGACCAAATTCATGACATGGGAAGCCTTTAAATCCAAGGAGCAGCTCAGAGAGTTTATGTCGAAGGTGGTGATTCCTCACCCATGGTTCAAGGCCGTTTGTTTGGATGGGAAGCCTATTGGCCATGTAATGCTCAAGCAAGGAACGGGTATTCATAGCTGCCGAGCTGAGATGGGTTACGCCATTGCCAGAAAGTACTGGAGGATGGGCTTCACCACCCAAGCAGTCCGAGAGGCACTAAAAATAGGGTTCAAAGAGTTTTCCGGACTGAAGAGGATTGAAGCTCTTGTGCTCCCCGAGAACGTGGCATCTGCGAGAGTTCTAGAGAAGGCGGGATTTGTGAAGGAAGGTTTTCTTGGTAAATATGTCAATGTGAAGGGAAGCGTTAGAGATTGTCTACTCTTTAGCTATGTTGTATGAACGTTGATAGCAATCTCAGTCCGGCACCATTGCATCGATAAGTAGGTTTCATATTTTCATAGTAACGATTCCATGGTTATATGATTAATATTTAAGCTGTTTGATAAGCTCAGTATGGACTGTCTGGCTTTCATGGATTTTGATGGTGATTCCATAGTTATATGATTAATATTTAAGCTGTTTGATATGCTCAGTATGGACTGTCTGGCTTTCATGAATTTTGATGGTGCTGAATTGAATGTACATCTTTAGATTAATATCGTATGATTAATATTTAAGCTGGTTGATATGCTCAGTATGGATTATCTGGCTTTCATGGATTCTGATGGTGCTGAATTCTATGTACAGCTTTAGATTAATATCTTTTGACCTTATTGGAATCCACATATGTCTATTTAATGCATATATCATCATAAGTTAGTGTTTAAGAATATCTGATTAAAATTTAGCAAATTACTGATTAGAAGAGGATTCGAAGCCATTAGAGATTTACCATTTCCTATCCATCTTCTTCACTCCAGAGTTGATGATTAAGGATTCATTTTCAAGCTTAGCAGATTTCACACAGTTTATTAACTTTAATCTTTCTTCCAATCCAAGTCATTTTGAATTTAATCTTCTCTTCCAACAATTAACAAATTAAAACAAGGATGGTCAATCACACACAATAACAGTCCACGCTTATAAATCCAAGTCATTTTGAATTTAATCTTCTCTTCCAACAATTAACAAATTAAAACATGGTCAATCACACAGAATAACAGTCCTCCTAAATCTGTTGATCTGAAAATCACTCAAACACTAATCTAGCAATCGGTTTTAACCATTTCGTAACTATGGCATTTCGTCATTATTATCCAACACTCCCCTTAATGGAGAAATGGATCTAATACAATAAAAAATACATAACATTGTCTCAGCTAGGCTTACAAACATTACAAAGGACAATTCAAACAAAAGCTTAAAATTTGTTTCAACTCCATGTCTGAGTGAGTTTTTCTCTTCCTCATTTTCCAGATTTTGAAACCTCTGTGCATTTTCAATTTAAGTCTTCCTCCTTTTCTGAAAATTCCATGTTTTAGCTTCTTATCCTTCATCCTCTGGTTGATGTTTGTCTTCAATCTGAAAATGATCTCAGATTGTCCATGTTTGTCCTCTTCAACTTTTTCTTCGAAAAATTGTTTGTATGTGAACTGCTGCCACATACCATTCTCTGTTGTTTTCTCTTCACCTTTGAGCTTTTGATCATCAATTTGTTGCAACATTAACTCACTAAAATCTAATTTCTTCGGGACTCCAATGCATCAGAATGCCATGAACTTCATCAGATGTATCCATTGTTGCTTCTCATTCTATGTTGTCTTCATCATTTAGTTATTCTTCATTTCTATTGTCTCCTACTGCCATCAAAACATGGTGTTTCAAGCCAATCTTCAAGAAACTATAACTCTTCTTCAAACTTTGTTGACACTTCATTTGAGTGCTCTTCTTATTGTTCAACTGCTTTTACTTTTATTGTTGCTTCATTAAGTCCATTGTCTTCAAGTGTTGAATCATGTTTGTCTTTTGCCTCTTCTTTAGCAACATTCTTACCTGTTGTAGTTTCATCCCCATGTTCTACAAACAAGGTTACTTTTCCACTTAACAAATCATCTATGAGTTTCTTTTCCTATCACACTTGTAACCAACCTTCACTTGAAAACTTGTCATCTTTATATTTAACTAAATTGACCAAAAATTCACCTAGCGGTTTATTAACAACTATACATTCATCTCCATTATCAATCTCTTGAATTCACCAAATCACTAAATGCTATTTTACTGTCAGTTTCTTCACTAATCATTGCGACTACAATAATGTCATTTTAAGTCTCTGTTCTAGTTACGAGATTTTCAATACCTTCATCCACTTCAACATTATCACTCCACTTCTTCATTTCAAGAATATCCCAAAATATTTTTGCATTAGGTATTTCACCAAATTCACACAAAATACTAAACAAAATGTTTTCATCCACTGCTGATATAATAAGTTGTAATGTTATTGCACTTCTTCTCTTATCATAGAAATTTACACGACTTTCTTGACCATAATGCAATAAATCTACTAACCAAAGTAATATTTTCATTTCAAAAGGTTCATAATTTATACTTGAGAAGAATGACAAATTTGGCATCACTATTTCATATAATTCATCAAATTCTTCATTCAAATCTAGCTCTGCATTCTTCTCATCAAGCATGGGTTCTTCAGCTGGAAACACATCTTACTGATCTGCATAGTATAATAATTTTTCATTTTGACTCTTCCTCCTCATCTCTTTCAGCTCTCTTCAGAGTTCTTTCAACCTCCTTTGCTGACCCATGAGAACTTCACTTTCTTCTCATCTCACCCACAATTTCTAACAAGTAAAAAATAATTTCTACAATAGATGTAAGTACCTTCAGGGAGAGTGCCTCTTACACAATGCTATCCTCAAAAGGAGATGCGATGGTGTAGATTCCTCAAATCGCGGTGAACAAATCTAAATTTCCCTGAACAACGAACTGGGCACACTAGAAGCAACGATCAGATACTAAGAATGGAAATAATAGTAGCAATCTGCTTTTTATTTCAGAAACAACAACGATCCAATTGTCTTAGTGAAGAAATAGAAGTAATCATATCGTATGTGATACCAACAACAACAAAGATCATATATGTATTAGGAAATCAAAATTGATGGGATGCTTGTCTCTACATCAACATGACCATGTGCAAGATGGGAATTTGGGTGGATTGACCAAACACAAATGAAACAAATTTGTATACTTCTGAGAACCCATAAGCTTCGAAAACTCTGGGCCCGCCACAGATACAACACATAATTACAATAATTTTGAAATCGATTTGATATCCACAATGCCACCGTTTTCAGTTAATGATAAACATTGCATGGTGACATCTAGTGATTTAATCCTCATGAGAAACACAATAATTCTCATCTTTGTCTACGAAAACAACCATCTCATTGATAATTATCATAAAAGTCCCGAAGGAGTGTTCATATAGAATACAAATGATGTTGAATAAATGCCAAATGGAAACAGTGGTGGAATTAGTACTAATGAAGCCAGTGGAGTTTCATTCAGCACGAGATCAAGAAAACTACGACATGCACACCGCATCCATGGCAACGGGTGCATACGTTTACAATGCATACACGAGGGGAATCACAAAAGAAATTGCACACAAGGCTCGTATTGTGGTTTACAAGGTTTGTTGGGCGTCTCTCTACTATGACTCTGATATACTCATTGTGCTCGACAAGGCGGTATAAGATGGAGTGGATGATATTTCTTTGTCAATCGGGAAAGACGTCGTTTCTTTTGATCAAGACAACAACGTATATTCACTCGTGCAGGGTATGTTCAACGAGTATGCAACTCTAATTTAATATGGGAAATAATGAACAAACCTCCACGCAACTTCACTTATGAGCAGCAGTGAAAGTAGTAGTGATATCGACCTCCTATGTGGATCTCCACGCAAGGAAAATTCTTTTGGTGAGCAGCTATGGAGAATTAGGACACTCTACAGGCTACTCTTGTTGGATCATGTTGTCATTGATTCCAATGGTTTGATTGATTGATGTCATTGATTCATGTCAAGTGATTGATTAATGCCAAAGGATTGATTGATTGATTGATGATTGATGTTAAATGTAATATGTATTGTCCTTGATGATATTAGATAGATGTCAAGTATATGATGCATATGATGTCATGCATAGATGAAGATGGATCAATGACATGTCATTGATACATGATGCAAACATGAAGATGGTTCAATGTGGGGTAAAATCATGAATCTAGGTAACACTTTCGTGACAATCGGGTTTCCAAAATTTCTAGCGGCAATTTTTCGGCCGAAAAAATGTTGGTAGGAATTTTTTTGGCCGAAACCTTTTTCGTCCGAAAATTCTCACGTCAAATTTAACGGTGCCCTCGAAATTCATGTACGATGTTTTTTGGATGAATTATTTTCCCGTGGTAACCATATTTCGGCCGAAACGTTTATTTTTAACAGATTCCATTGAAAACTAGGTTTTGGCTGAGAGAATATTTCGGTCAAAAACTTGAAAATGGGACTATTTGCAGGAAACTACAAATTCTCTCCATCTTACTCCATCTTTGGAGGTAGCGGACTCCTACAAATACTCAGAATTTAGTTTGAGAATTGAT
>JZKD02S1808016.1:23465-34473 GCA_000966675.3 Picea glauca | reverse complement strand
ATAAAGTGAGGTGACAAAGTCAAGGAAGAATATTTAAATGATAAAGTAATGGAGAACTTTCTAATTATGGAAAGTGGTTAACCCTAAAAATGAGGAAAATAGGTTAAGTGACCCATAAATGGGTTAAGTGACCTAGAAATAGGTTAAGTGATATAGAAATGGGTTAAGTGGCCTAGAAGATGGAGGGTAAAAATAAGAGGCAAGGCTCTCTCATTTCATATTACAATTGAGAATATTGAATATATATATGTGAATGAGGTAACCAAAGGATATATAAACCTAATTTCAGAGGGAAGGTGAAGAAAAGACGGTCGGAACTCAAGGGAAGATAAATTCTTTTGATGATGCTTTCTAAGGTATGTTATTTATAGGTCATCTCACCATTTTCACAATAAATTTTTTTATATAATCTGTCAAACCATGAGATTGATATGACATTGAGGAAACATATCCAAGTATCTGTGGTGAAAAATTCAGTTTGTGGGTCATTTTATTTTTGGAGATACACTCCGTGGAAAATAGGGTTTGTGGCTAGTTCTGAAACTAGTCTAAAACAGGTGTTTCAGGTAAAAACATCATAATGTATTCATAACATATCCAAATTCAATAAGAAAAAATTTGTTGGTTAGAGTACAGTATGTAGTATGGTGTGTAACAGTTTTATATATATTCAACAAAAATTCTATGCAGGTCACACTCTATAAGGTCACTCTCTAGAATAAGATAGAATTCAGTAAGGTATGCCAGTTTTTCTATAAAGCATTTTACGAGAGGTTCCAAGTAGTGACACCTAGTGGAATTACATAAAACACATTGAAAAACATTATGTATCAGTTTCAGATCTTTATTCATTACAGATATATAGTAATGATTATTTCAAGTTAGGGTTGTTGACTAATCCAAAACTAGTCATGGTTAAGACAAGCAGTTGGTTAGATGGCACATACATGAGGTGTATAGTTGATGATGTTGGTACAGATTGATCAGTCATTTTTTATGAGTAGTTGACACATGATTGGTATATACTTGGGACATGGTTGGATGCACTTGTTTATGGTATGGGTTGATTACAGGTTGTTTGGTACAGGTTGGTGCATGGTTGATGCACTTGTTTATGGTAAAGATTGATATATGTTGAGGATTTTTGCCTCATCTCAGTTGGTGTTGAGGGTGTAATTTGAGTCTTGCATTATAGAGCTGGTGCTCTTTTAGAGTTGTACTCTATTCAGTTGATCCTGAAAAACCCCAAGGATTGTAGTCCGTAATAAAAAGGAAATGGTACATACATCTTCTGTTCTTTGTGTTCATTGTGGTGATGACTTGTTGATGATATATTTATGATATATGTTTCTGATATGTGTTCATATCGAACTGGTTATAAATGACAACAATGAGTAATGAGTTAATGCTGATTGTTAACTAAGGAGTTTTGTGTAAGAGGGAAGTTTTGGGAAAAAGAGCCCTACAGTGTTCAGCCCCCCCTGCTCAGTGTAGTCATTGTGTCCAACAACTCCTTCAATACAATGATCCACCAAACAATAATTTATGTGGAGGAGACTTCACACAGATAGATCCTCACTCCACTCCAGCAACTAATGCAATACGCTCTGATACCAAATTAACAAATTAAAAGAAGAATGATCAATCACACATAATAAAAGTGAGGCCAAAAGGGGATCACACACTCAATTCAATTTGATAAATTGCATACCAATATATAGGCTAGGATAACCCCTAACATCCTCCTAAATCTGTGGATCTTAAAACCACTCAAACACTAATCTAGAAATATGTTTAAATCATTTCCTAACTATGGCATTTCTCCATTATCATCCAACACTAACCTCAATCCTAAATGCAATTCAACAAAATTGATTAAATCTTTTGTAGAAAACTCTTTGTAAAATACTTAGCTACTTAATTTAAAGAAAGGAAATACAGATTGAAATCAAAATAGTGATACAAGATACACACCAAACTAATTTCTTGGAACAAATATTTGTTTGCATTGATCGTTGTTTTAGTTCTCTTGGGACAAATATTTGTTTGTATTAGTCATTATTTTAATTTCTATAAAGAACATGTTTTGGGGCAACTGGATTATGCTATTAAAAGAGAGGAACACATTTGGCTATTCCATGTATATTTCATTTTATATGGAGCAATTTCTTTATGTTATAATGTTAAAAGTGGTTGTTATGTTTTTTCTAAGACTCTCTTACTTTACAATCACTATGAATAACATTCTCCTACTTTACAATCACTTTGAATAAGTGTGAATGTCAATCATGACTCTACACACCACGAACTTGTTTCTTTTGACTGCTTTTGTTAGAGAATCATTTGCATTATTTTTTTATTTGCTTGTTGTAAACTTCACACATGTTTCTCCTCCATTTCCATGGCAAGTGGTATTTTACGTCAATATACTTATTCTTGACATTGTAAGTTGACTTCTCAGTCATTGTGATCGCACTTTGACTATCACATTTTATTTCACACTACCTTGTTGAATAGTAAGATATATCATTATTGTTACATAATAACAATAACTAGACATTTTAATAGCTTCTATTGCAATGGAATTTTATGCCTTTTCATTAAAAAATGCAATGATGATTTTCCCTTCAATCATCCAAGTAATGAATCCTCCAAACAAATTGAATACATATTCACTTTTGGAAAACATTTTGTCCACGGCTCTAGTCGAATATGCATTAAAAAACACATGTAGATAAAGAATGTCATTAGCATGTTTCTGGTAATAGAAGACGTTGTTCTTGGAATGATCAATCCTAGGTTACCTCATATAATGAATTTTAACAACTTAACATTCCTTTTGGTGGGAGTTCAGTTATATTGGTTACTGATTTTTGGGAAAATTGCCACCTCTTGTGGATAATCTTGTGCAAGCATCTAAAGATCTTGTAAAATAATAATAGAAATCATTCACAATAGGTGTGACCCTTCATACCGTATTTTGACAATATGGACAAAGCAGTGAGAAAAATCATTTTCATCATTTCTTGATGAATGTTAGTGATGAAATTCCAACTATAGAATACTTGAAGTTACTTATGACTTGTATAGATACTTCCTTGGATGCTTCCACAAAAGATTCATTTTATAAGGAAATGTATTTGTTTGTAATAGATGATGATGTATTGAATCATAATAAGCATTGTTTAAGAAACCTAAGTTGTCTCATTGCAACCAGTGTTGCTACAACGAGAAAAAACAAAGTTACTCTATGGAAATAGATGAGGAAGACTTGGAACTTGAGTTACTTATCACGGTCGGAGATAGGGTAATGCTTATATCAAACATATGGACTAATGAAAGACTTGTCAATGGTGATCTTGGAGTTGTAGAACAAATTGTGTATGGCCCTAGAATGTTACTCCCAACACCACCCACATATGTTTTAGTAATATTTGATAATTATGTGGAAGTTCCATGGAATGAATCATTTCCTCAAATACTTCCTATCACACCAATTGAAAGAGGTAATGAAAGACAACTTTATTTAGAACATGCTTGGGGATTACCAATCCATAAGTCACAAGGATCAATATTGGAGAAATATACTATTAATATTCAGAAGTAAGAGAGATAGGGTATGACCTCTACTACAATATCTCGAATTAAATATTTGAATGGTCTACAATTTCAACTTCCCCTTTCATATGATCGATATAAAAATATGGAAAAACTAGTAGGTGTGACTATAATAAAACTAGAACAAGATAGATTGAGATTGATAATAATATAAATTATTTGTAATTGATTACATTCTTATTATTCATATTTTTCATCATTCAAAATTGTAACTTTATTTCTATTCAACTTATTCCTCATGTAACTCTTGAAGCATACTTTTGAATAATACTCTCTATGTTTTTACAAAATGAGGAAACTGAGTAAATTTAAAATATTCATCTCATACATACATATACATAAATTTGATCATCTAAAAATTGTGTTGCTATAGTAAAAGCCAAAGAAGATAGATTGACATTGATCATTCTCGATAATAATCTCTATACTCTCAACCAACTAAGGAAAGTGAGTAAATTTGAAGTGATTAGATTAATCTTAGAAATATACATATACACAATGTTGTTCACCTACAAATTGTGTCATTGTAATAAAAACTAAAGAAGATAGATTTACATTGATCTTTCTCAATAATACGCTCAATACTTTCAAGCAACTGAGGAAAATGAGTAAATTTCAAATGATTAGATTAATATTAGACATATACATATACATAATGTTGATTATCTAAAAAATTTGTGGACTACTCATGATTGAAACCACCCTAGATCCATATTAACCCTAGATCTATGAATCATTAAGAAAAAACATATATCTTTAGGTGCAAACCTTTCCTCATGTTTTTCACTCTAAAATAGGTTTACACCTAACGATATTTAATCCCTCTCAATACTTAATAGATCTGAGGTTAGATGAATCGAGATTGGTTAAAAAAAACTCAATTAATAACTAAACATTAAAACAGTTAATAACCAAACATTAAAAGATGGACATAACTCAAAAACTATTGTGCATTTATTTACTTCTACCAACTTATTAAATTACTCTATTGAAGAGTTTCCTATGTAACATAGCACATACTGAAATCACTAAGTAGTAGTTCACAAAAAAATAAATATTCAGGTGGCCAAAGCTCATAGAAAGGGTCTTTTCCAAATCATTCAGAAACACATATGCACCCATAAGACATACATAATATTATAAATTTTTAAAGAACTAAATTTTGGAAGCCCGAGTGAGTTTTACAAATTATGACCAATGAGTTTTATAAATTATGAAATCATAGATGTTTATGATAGACGGGTAGGAATTGGTGTGTATATTTCCTTGCACAATGGAAAGTATTCGTAGTGTTAATGATAACAGTAATGACCATGGTAATGATATCGCAGAGGAAAATGGGGTTGTTGTTTTAGTTAGGATCCCCATTGTTCTTATTAATCCTACATGCACAATAGTTGTTATTCATGTATATCACGTGATACATAATTATAATTTAAACATACTACTGCATAAATAGTTATGAAACACACATTATGGATTCAAATCAATACAATGCACCAATATTACAACACCTAATTTTTAAAATAAAATTTCTATTAATCATAAATAAATATATAGATAATAATATTGAATTTTATTTAATAATGTATTTAGATATAATCATTTCATGAATTTATTGTATTGTTTAAACAAGTATACTACCCAACTACAACATTGAAATAATATAAATCATCTATATATTTACTTAACAACTTAACTCTTTAAGATATTGGACATTGTAATAGAAATACAACTTCATTTTTTTTATATGAATATGGGATTATTGTCAAATCTCTCTAACACAATTAGTTTCAATGAGCCTTATTTTACAAGGGGATTCGGGTTCAAAACTCGGTTAGTTGGGAGGAGACACCTAAAAATCCAACCATGATAAATGTTGTTGTGGCCCAAGCCAGGGGCCTAAAAACTAGAAAACAAAAAAAAATGAATATGGGACAATTTGTTATACAAAATATGACAACTTAAAATTCCATAATAACCAAAACTCAATAAATAATTTTTAGAATTATTGGTAACCCATCATCATAGTAATTGAGAAAATATGTCCACATTAAACAAAATCTCTGAATTTTACAAACAAACATTCCAAAATATAAAACTTGTAACATTCAATTATCTTGATCATAATTCCTTACTCGAACTTTTATCATTAATAAAATTGCTTGCATGCCTCATTTATTGATCTCTGAAAAGAAATATTGCACTTGGGTTATATGTAATGCTTTGTTGATTACCATGCTTTTGTTCTACAAATTTGTTTTCAATCTACAAGAATATAAAAAAGGTATAATAATTATACCTATATGTTATAGATAATGCCTAATTAATGCTACATTCTAGAGTTTAGGGACTGGATTGGTTTTGTTGGATGATATTGAGAGATTATCTCAACCTCTCCCTCCAAGAGTGGAATAAGTTGGATCTCACAAGACTTATTTAAGTGTGATGTATTTTTGTTTATTTAGGGCAATACAAATTATTATTTTGTGTCTCTCTTATCTCATGAATTCTAAATTGGTATCAGAGGGAGATTGGAATCCAAGAATATGAGAACCTAAGAAAATAAGAATGTATTAAAGTGGGTAGTTGTTTGTGTGCTAATGTGTGTGTCTTATTGTCATAGAAAGGAATTTTTGTTGGAGATGGAGCCATGATTCGTATGCTAGTGGAGTTGATGTCAATTGATTTTGTTGAAGATTTGTTTTCATCATAGCTGCCTAACTTGCATAAATATTTCTTCACTACGACGTTCAACCTGACAGTGTCCACGATTTCCTTTGCAAACTGCATAAATTTATTGCAATTATTTGAGCATTCTCCTTTGTGGTTACCATTCCTAATCTAGAAGCCTCTCATTTCTCTAGGTGATCAAATTGAAGGGCATTTAGATATCTGAATATACATAGTTTAATGTTATTGATAACATTGTTGTTGTCGTTATTGATTAGAAGGGAATTTACATATCTGAATATACACAATTTTGTATTGCCCAAGATTCTCACAAGTTCCAGAACAATTGTTGAAGGCCACAGAAAATCAGAGAGATCATGTATTGCAGTTCTCTTTGGCTACTACAAATAAATTGAGTGCAGAACACTAGATTTCCAGTGGTGGGAAGCCACTGTAGATGGTCTACTTATATATGTATATATATATATGTGTGTGTGTGTGTGGTGTGATTAAAGTTTATTTATATGTTTACGTGTTTATGTAAAACAAAGTAGGAACTCGTGTATCTTAATATAAGCTGGCAGCCCCACTTTCAAGAAAAAATGTTCTTATGATTGGAAGTCACCTTATATAATTGATTTTTGAAGACAATCTATACCTAGACTGCCTTTCTACAAACTGACGGATAGCCAAAAGTGAAATATCTGATAGATGGAGGTATGTCCATAGGATGATTCATTACTTGACAACTTTTCTCATGGAAGCCCCAATGAGTCAAGTTTGTCAATGTTATCTATTGTGCAATTTCATGAATTACGGTATGAAGAGTTTATGCTTTAAATGAGTTGAATGGTAAGCTCGAAGAAGAGAAAGAGAAAGTGCACAGTGTGGAGGCATAAGAGTGGATGTAGAAGCTGATAGACAGATGAAAGTTAAAGTGTTGTAACATTTTATGTTATGTAATTTGTGAATTTTTCTAATGTAGGCATTAACGAGGGGTGTTAGAGATAATGCCTAATTAATGCTACATTCTAGAGTTTAGGGATTGGATTGGGTTTGTTGGAGGATATTGAGAGATTCTCTCAACTTCTCCTCCAAGAGTGGAATAAGTTGGATCTCACAACACTTATTCAAGTGTGATGTATTTATGTTTATTTAGGGAAATACAAATTATTATTTTGTGTCTCTCTTATCTCAGGAATTCTAAATCTATATCCATAATATAATACAAGCATTAGTTGTTGTAAAATAATTAAAATATAAGTTGGTATAAACATGTACTCACAAATATTTATCAATCAATTTTTATGGTTTCATTTTACTTTATTTTATGAAATAATAAAACAATTGAATATTAGTATTTCATGGGATAACTAATTATGGTTTCATTTTACTTTATTTTATGTAACAATAAAACAATTGAATATTAGTATTTCATGGGATAACTAAACTAGTAGATTATACATAAACACAAATAAATGATTACATGTTTTTGATGTATGTTGGTGTTGGGATAACTCCTCTTGTTATTCAATTATTCATATTTCCTTAACCAATGTGCATAAAATTCAACATATGGTAAATCTAATGTTTAAAACATATTAGTTATTATTGTTAGGAATTACATTATCAATAAAAAGTCAAATAAAAACTTCACATATATCACCATTTGATTCACCTAATTTTTATGTTTGTAACATTTATTTAAATCGATAATTTTATTGAGTTTTTTTAAAGCATTTTGTTCTGAATGATACATATTAACCAATACACATCATTTAAGTATATAAATAATTCAAATATATTACTATTATATTAAAAAATCAATGGAATAGTTTGTCATGTTCTGTTATTGGGATATCCTTATATTTAACTAAAAAAATTATCATATACACAGAGTTTAATAGTTCAAATGCACAAGTAAAACCCTGAAAGAAATTACTCAAAGTAATGTAACTCAGGTGAAACTAAATCGAAATATTTCATTAAAGCCACAAGACCATTCAAACTAAAAACCATCACCCAAGCTCGAGGAGTACCCAAGCAATAATACAAAGACTCAAATTCTTACAATGCCTAACAAATTCTTACATATATAAAGAAGAACCGGATAACAACAAAGAGTCAAATCTTCTAGATTAGTGTTAAAGGAAGCAAAACGAAAACAAGACTAAATTAACCCAAAAACCTGGAAAGGACGTATCAATAAGTTAAAAACTCAAAGTTTGCAGTTACCGTGTAATTTATTTTCAAGGAAATCCCAATGAAGCAGTGAAGTCGTATCAGACTAAAATCCTCATATAAAATCCTCATATAAGTTTCAGGAGGAATTAACCCAAGGAGCATTTACCAGCAGAAAATTTAACAGGGTTTTAGGGATGATTTTAGGGGTTAAATTTAGCTCATGAACTAATTTTTCATGGTTTTTCTAAAAAATAGATTCGTTATTTTAAAAATCATTCACCCAAATTTTATAGGATAGAATTATTTTACCTTAAATATCGCCAAAATTTTATAAAAATTATATAAAATCTTTAGAAATTTCAATATTTTTACAAAAATATCACCAATTATTTATAGTTGGTATATGAAGGATGAATAAGATTAGTCAAAGTTTCTACATTTTAAAATAAAACTCTTGGTCAGAGTCAAAATAATCTGAAAAACAACCAATTTCAAAAAATAGGACACTTGGAAAATGCTTCTCGAGCCACAAGGATAAGGATAGGGGAAGGATAGGGGAGATCTCCATGTAGTATTTCATTTAATACTTATGTAATGGTTAGGTTAATCGTAAATGAATCACCTTATTATAAGTTAATGATGGGCTCCATAGGATGTTATGAGAATTGTTTATATACAACCTTACAATACTTACCATAGGACCACCAAGTGTACCTTAGGACCATAATAAGCACACTATGAGTGCTTTGACTTATGTGAAGTTGTTAGTAGTTTGACCTTAGCTAAAACCCATAATGCCAAGAGTAAACGTCAAGGTAAATAACTCTGCACAATTACATTAAAAGGGGATATATTGAAATCTCATGATAATAAGAATTAAAAAATCTTGAGAACGAGATATTGAATTTCATTCTTCATGAAATTACATTAGAGTTGCTATGCGTTTATCAAAAATAATTTATACTAGATTTAGGAACAACAAAAGGAAAAAGAATTATCGTAAGATTCTAGTTTATTTAAAGAATTGTAACAAGACCCTTCTTAATTTTCGTTAAAATAATCCATTTTGGAATAATCATAAAATTGAGCATATATTTCCATAAGGGGGAAATGGGAACAAATTGAGAACGCGCAGACAAACAACACTCATAACACTTCATATATACTATATAGAGTGTGAACTATGCTATGAATAAAAAAAAACAGGTAAAATCTAGAATAAGAGAAGGCATGAGACACAATTTAATAATTATGTTGAATTTTAAATTAAGAATAGATTTAATTTTCAATTCATTGATTACATTGTAATTATAACATGCAAGCAATGTAAATTTGGCAACGAGATTGACATAAGCGTGGAATTAGTTATGGTTGTGAGTTATACATGAAATTGGAGGTCATGATAGTGAACCTTAGAAAACTTTGGATACTTGGTGGGTTTTGATAATTTTTATATTGGAGATATTATGGGTTACAAATATTTAACTCTCAAAACTCATTTAAGGTTTTTATTTTTTGATTGCATTGGTTTCAACATAAAAGTTAATAAGATTCTTCTTAGTCTGCATCGTATCAATTTAAGCATAATGTTCTTAAATTGCTTTTTTGGGTGCATTGTTTTTAGTTTATATTTATCATGTTTTTTTTTTAAATGCACTCATTTTATATAGTTATTAATTTATTTTTATGAAGACATTGAATTTTATAATGAGTCATAATGATTCATCTTGTGATGCATTGGATTTTTTTTTTTTTCAATGTTATGGAATATACATTTAAAGTAAAATATTGATTAAAACATAATGATATCTCTTCACATAACAATTAAATTGAATAAAAAATAAGAATAATGCAACAATATATTAGGGGATACACAAAAAATGAATCACAGAACAAAGACAAGAATGAAGAATATAGGATTACTAAGAGAATATCTTACAAAGAGTAAATTAGTCGTAACATATGACTCCTAAACAAAAAAATAAACCAAAAAAAATTATTGAATAAAAAAATAAAAAATCAACATAAATATTGGCGACCCCATGACTGTTATAGTAATATTTTCCTCACCCCATGAAATCTTGCATAGAAGACCTTTTTCCATTTCCTTATGCAGACTTGAAGTCCTTTTTTCTCAAATCCTAGAGCTAAAAATATAATTTTTCCATATATATGCACCTCGCCTACTATACAGCATGTGTATATGCAAGTTACACCACTATAGCCTGCATGCATCGGGGAATGTGCCCAAAATTGAATAATGGTGCCGGGTTCCCATGTCACGTCACAAGATCAACGATCCTTGGCCTTCCATATACTAGAAACATTTCGACTCGGCCCTTCAATTCCAGTTGAAGGCTATAAATGGGTCAAATCTGAGCTATGGAAAAGGAGAGAAAGAATTAAACTTTGAGAGAAAAGTTAATGTGGAGAAATTATTCACTTCACATTGAGTCTGCATCCCTTTGTCCTTTATGTTGATGTTTGGAAAACCTCAAGAATATATTCTTCCATATATATATATATATATATA
>JZKD02S1808016.1:0-12808 GCA_000966675.3 Picea glauca | reverse complement strand
TTTATTTTATAACATTTTATATTAAACAAATTTTAAAATATTATGATTTTATATTAAACAAATTTTAAAATATTATGATTATAGTTATTGATTTGATATCTCACTTATTAATTTTGAGTGAGTTAAAAGCATTTGTATCTGAGTTAAATTTTAGTGTTTTTTAATATTGAATTCAATACTTTTATCTTGATCTTTTAATTTACATAACTTTATAAAAATTGAAATGTTTATTTTGGATTTTTAATTTATATATAATTAAATTTATTTATATGTAAGATTTTTTAAAAATATTAATTATAATATTTATAATTAGACATAATTTTATAAAAATTAAATGTTTATTTTGGATTTCTAATTTATATATAATTTAATTTATTTATATGTAAGATTTAAAAAAAATATTAATTATAATATTTATATTAATTTCAAAATGTGATGTAATTACTCATAGTTTTTATTGTTATTAATTTTTTATATAATATTTTATAATTAGATAAATTTAAAAATATTATAATTATAGATTTTTATTTGATATATTATTTATTTTGGAACGGTTAAAAGAATTGTATGTAATATTTCAAATCTAATAAGTATGTAGAACTGAAATAAAATGTTAGTAATGGAAGATAAGCAACGATATAACGAGAATAACACCACAATAATACATAAAAGATCTCAGAATAACATTAGAAATAGAACTTTGATTCTGAGAGAAATGTTCACTTGCCTCTTCTAGGGAGAAACCTCCAGTTGAGAAAAACTCTATTACAATAATATCCAAGACAACAGTTCTCATACCCTCGACTCTTATTTATACTAAATATGTCTATCAAAAGAACCATATAGAGGAAGATCCTTCTAGAAGAGAAATCTTCTATTAGGTCTTCTTACATTTGACTTATTCTTCCTTATTGTTGGCCTTATTAATATTTACCTTTATTACACTGGAATATATTATTCTACCTATGTGAGGGGTTAGGTCACTAACATTTCCTCCCCCTTAAAAACAACCTTGTCCTGAAGGCTTTAGATGCGGAAATTGTTGAAGAATGGTAGTTGGTTCCCAAGTGGCATCTGTTGGTGTTGTATCTTTCCACTAGACTAACACTTCCTTGATGGTTTGCTAATGCAGGTGATGCTCACGCTGGTCCAAAACTGCTTCTGGTTGTAGCCAAATGGATCATTTTTTGTCCAACTCGGGAAGGTTGGCTTGAGTTTGGCACTTAGTTCCAAGCACCTTATTTAAGAAGGAAACATGAAAAATAGGATGTAGTTTAGAATGACTAGGAAAAGGTAACTGATAGCGACCCGTCCCACATGCTTGAGAATGGTATAAGGACCATAAAATTTGGGCACCAATTTCTGACAATGGTTAGCCTTGAGGGAATTTTGCTTGTAAGGTTGCAGCCAAGGAAACACTCGATCCCTTTCGGAAAATTGATGTTCAGAACGACCTTTATCTGCTTGTTGATTCATGCTATTCTGGGCTATGACCAAATTCTCTTTGAGGGTACGGAGAATAGCCTCTCGAACTGTAAGCATTTGATCCACTGCATGGAACTTCGAGACACCTGGAAAACATGAGAGAACTGAAGGTGGATTTTTTTCATATACTACTTCAAAATGACTCATGCGAGTAGTTGTATGGTATGAAGTGTTGTACCACCATTCAGCTAGTGGAAACCATTGAGCCCACTGATTATTCTTTTCTGATACAAAACATCTCAAATATGTTTCCAAACACTTGTTGACATCTTCAGTCTGACCATCAGTCTAGGGATGATAAGTTGTGTTGAGATGAAATTGGGTACCTTGTAGCTTGAAAAATTCTTACCAAAAATTGTTGGTGAAAGCTGGGTCGCAATCAGAAACAATAGAATGCAGCATGCCATGAAGCTTGAAGACTTTCTCCATGAAAATTTGAGCCAGAGTGGATGTTGTAAATGGGTGTTGAAGAGCACATAAATGAGCATACTTGGAAAGGAGATCAACAATCATTGACCACCATGATGACTAATGTATTGCCCGATTTAGGTAAGCCTACAATAAAATCCATAGAGATATCTCGCCAAATAGAAGGTGGAATCGAAGCGGTTGTAGTGTGCTAGGAGATTTGATTGTTTCTTCGTTGTTGCATTGACACACACCAAATTCAACCACAAAATTACAAATGCCATGTTTCATACCCTCCTATAAGAAATAACATTTGAGCCTATCATAGGTTTTGGTAAACCCTGAGTGCCCAGCTGTGGGTGTAGCATGAATCTCAGAAAGTATCGTGGATTTAAGTTTTGACTGTTTACTTAAATACAAACGGGCTTTGTATCGAAGCTCATCATAGAGCCAAGAGTACCCCAGGGAAACTAGAGAATTGGACTGCAATTGTTGTATCATATGCGATGTTTTGGGATCTTGTAGCCATTCATGGCGAATGTCTTGGATCCAATCTGGTACAATGAAGGAGAGAGAAAAAAGGGACCCTTCATCTTCATATTTTCCGGAAAGTGCATCCACAACCACATTGTCTTTGCCTTTATTGTAAATGATCTCATAATCATATCCAAAGAGCTTATTCACCCATTTTTGTTTCTTTAGGGAGGAAATGCATTGTTCCAGAAAATACTTGGGGATTTGATGATCTGTCTTAATTTGGAAGCATTGCCCCAATAGATAAGGGCACCAAAGATCCACGACATGTAGAATAGCCAACATTTCCTTTTCAAAGATTGATTTTCCCAAATTTCATTCATACAATTKCTTGATGGTAAATTCCAAAGGTCGACCCTCTTGCATAAGGACAATGCCAATTCCTTTTCATGAAGCATCACATTCCAGGACAAAGGTCTTTGTGAAATCAAGAAGTTCTAGGACTCTATTGGTGCACATGGCCATCTTCAAGGTTTAAAAATCCTGAGCAACTATTGGAGTCCAGGTGAAATAATTTTTTTTAAGCACTGTAATGAGAGGGGCCACAATCTTTCCATAGTTCTTAACAAACTTGCGATAATAACCTGTTAAGCCCAAAAATTCATGCAAGCTTTTGAGAGTCTTTGGGTGAGGCTAGTATTGCATAGCTTCAATATTTTTAGGATCCACCTTGACGTCATTCTTGCCAACAAGATGACCCAAGTATTCGATTTCTGAGGCGCCAAAAGCACATTTAGATTGTTTCAGTAAAATTTGGTGCTACGATAAGAGATGGAGAACTCGATCCACATGAGGAAGATGGTTTGTCTAGTTTTTTCTATAGATGAGGATATCATCAATAAGAACTAAGAAAAAATGACGGAGAAAAGGATGGAAGACATGATTCGTGAGGCTTTCGAAAGTGGACGGAGCATTACTCAAACCAAAGGGCATGACCAAAAACTCATAGTGGCCCTCATGAGTTATAAAGGTAGTCTTAGGAATGTCTGCCTCTTTCATATAGATCTGGTGGTAGCTAGAACAAAGATCAAGTTTAGTAAAGAAATGGGCACTACTCAATTCATCCAAGAGGTCATCGATGACAAGAATAGGAAATCTGTCTTTAATGGTGAGTTTGTTGACAGCGCAGAAATCATAACACATGCACCGGGAACCTTCTTTATTAATGACCACGACCACATGAGAAGAGTAGGGGTTCGTACTAAGGAGGATAACACCTGCGTTAAGCAGTTCTTGAACCATTTTCTCAATTTCATTTTTTTGCGAAAAGGGGTGACCATAGGGATGGATATTGGGAGGAAGTCTTCCTAGGACAAGGGGAATGGAATGATCATGAACACCAAGGGAAGGAGGGACTCCCTGGGGAGTGGAAAAAACCACTTGCTGTTTAGAGAGGATGGATTGGAGGTCCTGTGACATAGAGGGTGTCTTAGTTTCTTGTATGGCATGGAGTTGGGAAATAACGCTTGAATGACCTTTTTTAAGTAGATTTTCCATCCGATGGGAACTAATGATCTCAGGGGAACCGACGGTGATTCCTTGGAACTTATATTTCTGGCCCTCATAGTCAAATTGGATGGTTAATTCCTTCAAATCCATGACACTTGGACCCAAAGTCCTTAGCCAGTCTTCACCCAACACAATGTCACAACCGCCCATGTCGATAGAAAACATATCATATTTTAGGTGGTAGTCACCAATTTGGAGACAAACATTTTCAAAACCCCCTCCACATTTCATGGACCCGCCATTTGCAATCATGATTTGGAAATTATTGACTACACGAATATATAAATTTGTTTCTTGGGCAATGTAGAAATGAATAAAATTATGGGTGCTTCCACTATAAAAAAGAATGATGACCTTCCTATGATTGATGTAGGCAATTAGTTTGAGGGTTTTGGGAGTAGAGAATCCAGTGAGAGCATTTAGGGAAATGAATGGTTCTACTTCAGGAGGGTCTGAGGGAGGGGAAATGTTGGTGGGTTCAGGTGACTCAGACACAAGGGAAGCTTCAACATCCTCCAAGATGGCCATAAAAAGATTTTGTTCCTTACAATTGTGTCCTAGAAAATATTTGTCATCAAAATTATAGCAAAGGCATTCATCCATTTTGGCCCTGGTCAATGTTTGTATCTTTAGTGGAGTAGAAGGAGGAGTGGGATTTACTGGTTTAGTGCGAGGAATAAAGGAGGGTTTTCGGATTTGAGAAGAGACAACTTGTTGTGATTCCTTAGCTCATTTAGTATCCTCCACCCAACTCTGAGGTTGATCCATGAGGACATGGGCACAAATCTCATCCTTGAGGCCACTGATAAAACATTCTCGGAAAAAAACATCAGACATGCCCTTTGTACGAAAATATAGTCACTCAAAAGAAACTATAAAGTCTTCCACTAGGATAGATTGTTCCAACTTTGTCAAATGACTAAATGCTTGGTGTCAGTGTCAAAGCGTTCATAAATCTCTGCCACAAATTGTGTGCAAGCAACATACCCTTCACGGGATTTTTTTCTCCATTGCCACCATTTCCAACGTTCTTGATCTATATGGAGAACACCATACTGGAGTTTGGCCAAGTCATCTGTAATTCCATACAAAGAGAAATAATGTTCCATTTGAGTGACCCAACCAGTGGGATCCGAGCCATCAAATTTGGTCACATCCACCCGAAAAAGGTGTAGGTCACGTTGAAAGTTATGGGTCTGAAAATTATGGTAATGACAGGAAGTTTCATCTGCAAAGGTGGGTTAGATAAAGGGGGATCTGTAGGAATATCCAACTTGGTGAAGATCATCAGAGTGACAGATTCAAGATGGGTAGTCATGTCTTGTTTGAGGTATTCTTTGAGTTCCGTGATTGAGGCGACGATGGAGGAATGCATGTTTTTATTGATAGTGGGAATATTGGCACTGAGCTGTCTCACTTTTTGTTGGGTCTCTGTGAAATTAGATTGCAAGGTATTGAAGCGAGATTCCAAGTCTTGGCTACGGGTACAGGACATGATGATGAGGGAATCGAAACAGGACGGGTGGGGTCAAAACTTTTGCTGAAAAATGATAGGTATGAATGTGATAAGGGAGAAGAGATAAATCTAATGGAATAGGTATCAAATAATGGTGCAAAAAATTCCATACTTTTTTTTTACACCCATGGAGTTATGCTTCGGTTTGAAGAATACTGCAGTGATGAAATTCCCAAATGCTTAATCAAGAATAAATGTGTATTGATTTGGAAAATCGAACACAGTTGTGTGGCAATATATCTTGTCTATTTTATTTTTTTTGTTTCCGTCCCCAAGGGTTAGGTATTCAAGGGTTCTAAAGATAAGGGTTTTCCCTATGCTATATCTCTCTGATATATGTGGGGGCTCCAAAAATAGTGCTCGGCCCAATATCTTAGGGCACCAACTAAGCAGGATAGACCATTCCCTTAGCCATACTACCTGACTACCTAGGTACTAGAGAGTATATTCCCAAGTGATGTTCCCAGTGGCGCTATAGCATTCAGGTGACCAATCGGTTTATCTAAAGAGGGCTTCCAAAAATCTAGGCCGATCCATACATAGGTGTTGTCTGATGTGCTACCACTCAAAGGGGTACCAACAAGGGTTACAAGGGTGGCCAACAAATGTGCTCTTAAGTACCACTTGTATTTATTGTGTGTATGAATCCCTCAACAATGGGTTTATGCATGTAACGATGGATATATGTGGCTTAAAGACGCCAGACTATGTCTCTACCCTGAAAAAAAATTAACCCAAAATTTTCTGTCGAGGAAAGTTCTCTGATACCACTTGTAATATTCCAGATCTAAAAAGTATGTAGAACAGAAAAAAAATGCTAGCAATGGAAGATAAACAACAATATAACCAGAATAAAACCACAATAATACAGAAAAGATATCAAAATAACACCATAAAGAGAACTTTGATTCTGAGAGAAATGTGCACTTGCCTCTTCGAGGGGGAAACTTCTAGTTTAGAAGATCTCTATTACAATAATATCCAAGACATAAATTCTGATACCCTCGACTCCTATTTATACTAAATATGTCTATCAAAATAATCATTTAGAGGAAGATCCTTCTAGAAGCAGAAGCTTCTATTAGGTCTTCTTACATTCGACTTATTCTTCCTTATTGCTAGGCCTTATTAATATTGATCTTTATTACATCGAAATATATTATTCTACCTATGTGAGGGGTTAGGTACCTAACATTATATGTGCAAGTTTAGTGTTTTTAAATAAGACTTTATAAAAAATGAAATGTATATCATAAACTTTTAGTTTATATATATTAGAGTAGATTTAGTTTAATCTTGGTTTTATCAATTATCTAAAAATATTGTATTTGTGGTTCGAATTGTAGCTATAGTTTTACTCAATAAATATTATATAGTTGTCTATCTATATTTCTTACGAGGAAAATATCTCTATGGATAGGGGTAAACCACAACAGATAGAAATGATTGCATAAATCAACTCTAATCTCAAGTATGCTATATAAGAAAATATGCCAAAAAGACAAGATAAGAGGCCTACCTTGTCCAGACGTTTGATGAAGTCCACCATCGAGTGCTTGACTCAAAGAAATATACCTGCAACTAGTCCTCAACAACCAAGAAACGCAAGCATATGGTGATAATATATGATGTTAGCACATTCAATAGCATAATCCATCAACATTCATAACAAATACAGACATGGAATAATAATTCAAATATTTGTAAGATATTAATTGGATGAGAGAAGAGTAACTCTATTAATATATAATCATCGGAAGTGAAGGAGTTACAAACTTCTGTGTCGGCATGGTTCGAAACCGAGAGACTACCATCCTTCCAGTTGGGCCTCCACCACTTCAATCTTCCACCAAAGGCAAGCTCATATAAGAGAGAGACAATGAAGTTGTCAATCAGTAAGGGAAGATCTTGGGGGTTGAACAATGTGTTCAGACTTAAAGGACAAAGTGATGCAGACTCAATGTGAAGTGAATAGTTTCTCCAGAGTAACTTTTCTGTCAAAGTTGAATTCTTTTTCTCTTTTTCCATAGCTTGGATTTGGCCCATTTATAGCCTTGAAATGGAACTAAAGGGTTGATTCAGAATGTTTCCAGTATATGGAAGGCCAAGGATCATTGATCTCGTGACATGAGATGGAAACCCAACACCATTTCTCAATTTTGGGAACATTTCCTGATGTACGTGGGATGTAGTGGTGCAACCTACGTATACACATGATGTATATTAGGCAAGGTACGTATATGTGGAAAAATTATATTTTTAGCTCTCGGATTTGCAAAAAAGGGACTTCAAGTCTGCATAGGGAAATGGAAAAAAGGCCTTTTGTGCAAGATTTCATGGCGTGAGGAAAATATTGCTATAACATATGCCCCCTAATGTAAGGTCGGAGGAGTATCTGTGATGGCCAAAATACATTATAAAAACCCAGAAGTGGAGTAATGGGGACCCAACTGGAAAAACTAGTTGCTCATTACAATTTGTATTGACTTTGCATACATGGCTGCCAATTTGAATTACACTATAGATCCAAGTGAAAATATACCAAACAATTTTCCATGGCCATGAATAGGAAAATACAAATGTGGTCATATCCCAAAGGCTATCATTGTCATGAACAAGGCCCAATAACACCAGTCTCAAAATCAATCTGAAGATATCTGCATAAAATGGAGTACAATCTGATCTCCAATGATTACTTAAGTCACTCAGGTAGTGGTCCAATGAAAAGGTAGTAACAACTTAGGAAAGTTGTGGCTACAAACTGATGTCTTCAAATCTTCTACATAATCTGCCAAAGGTGCAAGTCTACATCGTGTGAATAAAGGAGTTGAGGTCAAACACAATGAGACTTCGTTTGATTACCAGTCATTGAGGTATACCGTTAAAAAATGTGAGACAACTTACTGATGATGAAAGCAGGTATCAAGACATCGAGTACATTCTTACAAGTGTGAATAAAGGGGTCGTGGTCGAACACTTGAATAATCCATTGATTAGGATACATTGATCTATTCCCAACTATCGATGGCGATATAACCTACCACTAATGACTGCAAGCATCTAGGTACTCATGGGACTCTAAGTCTCATTTCTAGAATAGTTGAGCTGAAGTCGATGGAAGGAGACCCGCTAAAAAGAGAGAGTAAGGAATCTCTCATCATTCATGATGAGGTATAAAGTAGGATCTTGATGATTTGGAGGAAATCGAAAAATGAACATGTTCATGAACCAACGACCCTCTGTGTCTTTGGCGTGTGCCAAGTGCAAGTGGTACACGAAAAACACCCTATGAATAGTAGATAATGAGGAAAACTACTGACAAGGGAGAGGAAACCACCAATAAGGATAATGGCATCCATGAAACTACATGAATCCCAATATGTGAATAGATGTCTTGACGTTGAACACAAGTGAAACCACCTAGTCAATGACCAATGATGAAATGTCGACTGTTGGGTTCAAGGTTACCTACCAATGAGGAAAGTAGGACCAGGGTGCGCAATAGGACTACAACTTCATGTGATTTTAAGACAAACTGAGGGTATGGCCTACATGAAAAGTCAATATTTCTGAGGAATGGACAACACATGTTGATAGACATGCTTTGAATAAGAGGATGAGACATATGGAAGACTTTGGCAACATAGAATCGATGATGAAACCATGAGATGCAGGAGGCATCAATCAAACTCTCTATAGGGATTGGAAGAGTAACTAGTTGAGGGAGTAAACTCTTTGTAATGAGCTCAAATTCCTAAGGCCATGCTAAATCCAAAATTATGATGACAAGTGGACTCAAAAATTTTGTGCTCTGTTCAAAAGCAACATGACTGCTGCCAATATAAGATAATACTTTCTTTCCGCTCGTATTTTTTTGTTTTTTCATAGTCAAATGAATGTTATGATACAGAGGAGGAAACGAGTGTCACAAGTAAGGAAAACTAGTTCCAGCAGTGGAACATACCTATGCTCAATGCAAGGAGGTGCATGTGGGATTTGGACACTCAGGGGAATGTTCCCTCTTAGGTATAAGGTGTCAATCCGCAAAGGATATAAACAAGGCTCTGCTTGGTTGAGTATGTAAAAATGCTGAAGAAAATAGTTTATAATGAAAAGTGATAACCGACAACATGCTCAATACTGCAAGCAAGGTCATGAGATGCAATCACAACTTAACGCCAAAAAATTTCCTTTTTCATAATCTTAGTCTACTTGGTTTGAAAAAGGGATAAAATTGTACCAAATAGACATCCTTTCAAATCCAATTTACGAGTGTGAAAGAGATAAGTTCACTCCACAATCTTTTTCATTTATGAAAATGAGTCGAAAAAGAGCTTAAATCAAACTTGCTTGGGAGTCCTATAGGTATAGTTCAACACATTTATGAGTGAGAAATGAGGTTAAACATAAGGTCATGTATTACCTATAAGGGAATTTTAGTCCTATAGAAAAAAATTATGCATGGGCACCAAATGAAGCAGAGGATCTAACTAGGGTACCCATGTTTCATGAGTCTCTACCATTTGATAATGAAACGTCTTGTAGAAGATGGAGGGTTTTGTGTCGTTAAAAATATGGGTTCATACCTAAGGCATATGAGTGACAGTTATAGGACAATGCAAGTGTGTATGATGAAACAAATACCAACCTTATATGCTGGGTAGTGAAAATACCTGTCTGTAGTTATGAACGGTCGTCATAACACTAAAAAATGCAAGGATCCCTATCGAAAAATACAAAAATCAACTAAACCCACTATTGTATTAGTCCATTAGGTGAAAATAAGATCTGAAACTATGTCAAGTGGGTAAAAATTTCTCTAAATATTAATAAAAACCAAATTTACTATGCCATTTGAATTTTTTACCCAAATAGTGGATTTTGGACCAAATTGCCTCTTATCCTTAACTGTTGATTACGAGAGCTAAGAATGACAGAATAAGCGACCGTCTAGACTAGGTAACTCATATTCCCCTCCTCTTTCTTTCTAGTGGATTACATTTTTTTTTAGGTCTGAAATTCTATGTTATCTAGGGCACATACAAAATTTTTAGGTGTACGCAGGCTACCATTCAAAGGGTTGAGTATACACGTGATTATACATGGCTTTCTAAAATAAAACCAACATATACTCAGCCCTATACATGACTGTGAATGCGGCAGCCCAAGTATATGTCCGTAAATATTTTTTTTGATGGTTGCTAACTCAAAAAATGACGTTTCTTTGGAAGGATGGTGCTAGAGTGGAGGGAAAGGGAACATGAGGAGGTATATATTGCTGTGGAAAGTGATTTGGGGGTCCAAATGGCCTCGAAAATATGTGTTTTGTACAAGTTTTGGGAACTCAAAGGGATGAGGGCCCAATTTTGGTTTATACAGTTGCTCGTGGATTACTGGGATCCCTATAGTGAGAACTTTAACCTTGATGGGAAACCATTAAGGATTGAAGTTGAGGATATTTATTTCTTGAAAGGTTTGTCGCAATGAGGTGAGGTGGTGAAATTCAAAGGCCGGGGAGGTTGTAGCAGTATGAATATAGAAGAATAAATATATACTCATTACATTGCAGGGACTGAGAAGGTCGGGAGTAAACTCCCTATATGAGTGATAAACAATCTAAGCCTCAATATTGTTGTCCTCATTTTGACCAAGATCACATGATTGACTTTGTTCCACCAGGCATCGAGGCCTCTTATGTTCTACTCCGTAGATTGTTTGAAACCCATGGTGTACGATTGGTGCATGATCCAAATTTTATGAGCATAACAAAATGAATACAGATTATTAACAGGTGCTTAACACAAAATAACAGAGATACAGTAAAACTAGTTTTCTATTCAATAATGAAATAAGTTGAAACTGTAAAATGCAGTGGAAACAAGCTTACTGGAATGGTGGCGGCTTATCTCTGAGAAGAGATGTGACGACAGTGCGCATTTGCAAGAAGAAGGTTACAATGTGTCTCTGAAGGACTTTTTACAATAAGCAAGAATTCCTGTGTGGATCTCAGCCTAAGGGTAGGGGGTCTACATCAGTGTGGTATCAGAGCACATAAAAATTTCTTTGCTTTCTGTATCAGAGAGAAGGTAGAAAATTTTACAGTGATTCCCCTAAGAAGAGGAGACAGGAAAATACCTGATCCAGTAGAGGAAAGAGAAATTCCAAGAAGAAGAGACAGGCAAATACCTGGTCCAGCAAGGGAAAGAGAGATACGTGAATTACATACCAGGCTTGATGCTATGGAGAAAACACATAGGTGCACAGTTGATGCTGGAGATATCAGCGAGGCTGAAAGTGAAGATGAAGCCAGAAACAAAGAAGTTGTAGTCGAAGATGCTGTAGAAGAATGCCTATTTAGGGTTGTTTCTAGGATAGGTGCTAGAGAAAAAATGGACATTCTAGTGTACACAGGAAACTTAGATGTTGAATAACTTCTAGACTAGATTAGAGCCCTAGACAAATACTTCGACTATGAGGATGTCAAGGAAGATAAGAAAGTCAAACATGCCATTATTAGACTTAAAGGGAATGTAGCACTGTGGTGGGATGAATTGCAGGCTGACAGATGCTGCAAGGGCAAGCATAAAATCAAAAGCTGGGATAGAATGGTTGCAAAGATGAAAGCCAAATTTATACCCAAGGATTATCAAATCACTCTGTTTTGGAGCATGCATAATTTGAGACAGAAGTTGATGTTAGTGAAGGAATACACTGAAGAATTCTATAGGATAAACATTAGAGCAGGTCATCGGGAAAGCGATAATGAAAAAGTTGCTAGGTACATGAATGGTCTGCGATATGAAATTCAAGATGAGATTAGCATGATGACCATTTAGACTATGGAAGATGCTTATTAGATGGATCTGAAAGCTGAAGAGAAGCTAAGCTGGAATCAAGGTCAAAGAGGCCGAGGTAGAAGTCAAACCAGAGGAAAAACAATTGCCCAAGATAGAACTTAGAGACCTAAATAAGAGGGAAAGAAACCTCAAACTCAACCTGAGAGGGGAGGAAGCTCACAGGGAAGGAAATATGCTGATAGAAATATTTTTCCTCGAGTCAGAGGAAGAGGAAGAGGTAGAGGAGGTGAAGTGAAATGCGTTGTCTGTGAAAAAATCGGACATAAATCCTATGAGTGTCCATATAAAAAGAAAGATGGTGGTGAAACTCACATTGCCAAAGCTCAAGGATAGAATGTTGAGGCAGAAGACACTACGGGCGGAAGATATTTGATGATGAGGAAAGTTATCTTGAAGCCGGAGAAGGAGGCAGAGAACCTAGCCCAAAGAAACAGTTTGTTTCAGACTTCCTGCAAAACTAAAGACAGGGTATGCAAGGTCATAGTGGACATCGGTAGCA
>JZKD02S1808005.1:85314-96418 GCA_000966675.3 Picea glauca | reverse complement strand
GCAAGGTACAACCCTTTGCTAGCTTGGCAAACCCAATGCCCGAACCAATGCAGGGGATGGATGAGAGGGAAGATGATGGAAAGTGAGAAGTATGGTGGGAATGGACGATGGCCTTCTATGAACCCACCCGGTGGCAAATCAATCCTAAGGGAACCAACTTGCTAGGGCATTCTATCACTCCCCCATGTCTGGACAAGTGGAAAGGCATAAATTCCAAGCACACGTCATGAAGCAAAAAGAATTAAATGCACATATTCAAATGTTTTGAGAATCAGAGTGACACATACCATGATACCCGAACTCATTACCTCATGGAGCAAGACCCACTGCTGCTGAAGGACTAGGCCGATGGGATGGATGTTGTTGTTGCTGACAAGATGGAGGCACTGAAGAAGAAAGATGGCCCCTCTAGGGCCAGGCTCAAGTCAATATGGCTCTCAGTACTCCATGTCTAAGGCCTGTGGGCCTCGAGACATAATCTCCTTAGTTATCCCTAGGCTAGGAGATAACAGTACTCAAGGGAGAATCCAATTTTGAGAGGGCCAAACTGTGAAACCTTGGAAGGAAGTTAGAAACATCTATTGATACTTTCCCAACACTCGAAGCCATCAAAAAAAACCTAATAAATGCACTGGTGTCCTAAAGTGAAGGGCCAAGTAACTAGCATGTGTCAACTTGTCAAGTAGTGAAATAAGGCATGTGTTAACATCAAGAACTAGAACTCCTTAAAATCGTCTTGGGGCATTCCTACTAGTCGAAGATCGAGAGAAGGTCTATGGTCTCATTGATATACTGTCAAAAATATTTTGGCTCTCTGCCTATCGCTTGCTATCGTCAATGAATGGGACCGAAGGAAATAAAGAAATGTTCTACCTGTTGAAATATGTCTAGGGAGGTCCTCGTAAAATCCGTAGCATGTGCCCTAACACCTCCCTCATAAAAACAACTAGGCATTGCTAATCTAGATTTGAGGAAGAAGGTGGGAGGGAACCCCACAAGTCCCAGTAAGGGCACTGTAACCTCCCTCTAATCTCATAATAAACGGAACATCTAAAGTTGAGGAGAATAGAAAACAAGAAAAATCCAACGTGACAATCATCCTCAAAGTAGATTGTTACACAAGGGGCATGTGTTCTCAAGTATAATGGAGAAGAATGATTAAGGCTCTAGACATAAAGACAAGAGGATTAAACCAATTTGCAGCCACGGATTTCTAAAATGATATGGTGGACATTATGAAGATGCAACAGTACTCTATGTTACCTCCTAGACCTGCACTCAAAGATATTTAGGTCCCTAAACAAAGTGCAACCCTAGAGGCACTTAGGAAGGTTGCCCACTGTGATCACAACAAGTTTTGCTCTCACTTTAGGCTAGTTCTCCTCCAGCACAAGGGGGGAAACCCTAGAAAATAATGTTTAAAATGTTATTTAGAAATAAATGGATGGTGGATTGCTAAAGCCAATGCCTACCCAATCAGGTGATGGAGTCGAGATCAACAATCAAGAGGGTTCGAGCAGTATGGAAGGAGTAGTTAGGTTGTTATAAACATGCTCTAAAAACCACGTGGATCTACTTCAATGTGCAGAAAATAAAAGGAGAGCCCTTACAGCAAGTACAAAATCAGCCAAGTAATAACATGCAACCATGAAAAAGTAAAGGACGACCACATGTTTAACCATAAATGAAGTAGACGAAGTAGGAAGCCTTCTTTATAGAACAAATGACAAACAATACATCATTATTCAAGTGTGATTTCACCACAAGATCAAAAGGGACCAAACATGCCACAGTGAGCCTTCAACCCTAGCTAGGGCAGCCCTCAAAATAGAGTGAACAGCCCAAACTGAGACACTACAACGGCAAATATCCATCAATAATCACAATGATTATAGCAAGCCAAAGAGAGAATTTCACCTCAACCCTAACGTCTTCTTATTAAAGAAAGCATGCCCTTCTTCAAAAATTATACCAGAAAATATGTACTTGTAATTTCCAGCCATCAAATCAACCCAAGAAAAATCAAAAAAGATGAAAAACCTCAAATTGAAATGCCCCTCAACTTTTTCTTTCCAAAAGATCTTCAACAAATCTTGGAGGGGAACTCCTACACAACCAACCATGCCTTAATCTTTCATCTATTTTAACCTTCCTCCATCCAAAATTAGGGCTTCATCCATCTAGGGTTTAAGGAGGTGAAAATAATATTTAAATCCACAAAACATGTCCTTCAACCTAGGGCACACCTCCCTAGGGATTTCTTTAAGTGATTTAGGGCCTCTTGAACCCTAGCACTCCTCTTCTAGAGTGCAAATGATGTTTCATTTAGTACTCTTTTAGCTTATTGGTCAAAATATTGACTTGGGGCCTATTTTATCTTTGCATAGGTCCACTTGCTACTTGCCATCTTTCGAATTCTTTAGAGAATCCATTAATTCTTTGGTTAGGGGCTTCGATCATGTCAACCATGCCATATGGTGCTTCCTCATGCAATGGACTCTCCTCTAAATATGTAGAACATGCCTCGAACCAAGTGCCCTTGCACAATTGCCACGTGGGTAGAATTTCCCTCCAAGTATGTGGAATATGCATCGAATAATGAGTAATTCCCCATAAAATCACTTTAACATGCTTTAAATGGCTTCTTGCACAAAACATCCCTCCTACAAGGGGGAGACTCGCGATCAAGCAACCAAAATGCTCCTTTGCAATGGCATGCTTCTCACCAAGTGACCTCCTTTGACCAAACAAGTGTTTCCAGTTCCACTGCCAACATGGCCTCATTCATGCTAGGTCGTTCCTCTTCTAGCCTTTTTTTGCCCCTGTCATGCCCCAGTGCTTCCTCCAAGATAGGGAGTTTTGCTCCTCTAGAATTTATCTTACCACATGCCATGCTCTGAACCTCCTGTAATGTAGGGCATCCCTGATTTCGGTTTTATTTGATCCCTCAACTCACCAGAAATCATGCTTTGGACCTCTAACATGGTAGGGTGTTCTTGTTCTAAGCTCCCTTCCTCAATTGTGCCAAGTGTGCCAGAGTGGAATCCATTGGTGCAATGTGCCTCCTAAAAATATCCAATCAACCTGTAACTACTACTGAACTCAAGAATCTTCTGTTATGCTCAATGAAAGAAGAAAGGCCTATGAAAATGCAAAATGACCCTTGCATTTTCAGGAGGTAACACTCTATGCCAAATGACAATAAATGGCTCTAAACTTAAAGCATATAGAATGCTTAAATAGATAACACTGGCCCCCCCTAGTCAATGCTTGGATGATTAGAGATTGTTGCAAAGAGTTATGGCATTGCACAACAACTTTTCGAGGAAACAATTCCAACCTACACCTTCCTAGCTTTCACAGAAAGAGGATCTTCATGCAACTTGTATGTCTATCTATCGTAACTTTGGTGTTTATTTGAAGTAATATTTCATTTAGAATATATAGAGAGAAAGATATAGATATATAAGCAAATGTCTTCCATTAAATGCATAAAAACTCTCATTCATTAAAGAATATTTAACTCAAACCTCTAATTGAGCTGTCTTGTTTTTCAACATTTTTGTTTTGTCCAGGCCCCAGGGTAGTCATAGATCATAAGATTATACTGTGGATTCTAATAGACCTAAATTTAGCCACTGCAATCTTTTAATGCAATGCCTCGACAGAACATGACAGATATTTAATTACTTCTAAATTCTAGATGATCTAAAGATTCAGTCATCCTAACTTCACTGAAATGTCTTACAATGTAGTCATTACAAATGGTAGAATTATACTTCAGCAAATACCATTCACTAATAAAGCTCTCATTTTGAGAATAATATCGTAACTTGAGCTCTCATACCTCATTATCCTTCAATCTTCCTTCCCTCTTTATGAAGCCACCACTGCAATTGAGTCATCAAAACTAGTAAGTGCCTACTTGTGTAACCATAGTGCAAAGTTCTGATCTACATTTAGCCTCAGATGAGCTAACAAAGAATAAATATTCTATATTGAGTATAGCATAAACAAACCTTGTCCGCCCAGCAGCTGAAAAGCGTTCTTGATAATTGACAGTTAATGGGAAAAAGTCAGATGGCTCGCTCGGAACATTTGCCATACAAACTGATGTATAAATAATCTGTAGAAAAGTCAATCCATTCAATACATGATTGGGCTTCAATTTTAATGAAATCAGGGTACATCATTCAACTTCATTCTGACAACATTCTATATGCCTTTGTGTCCACTTCTGAAGTGGGAATATCTTTGAGTAAAGAGAATTGTTCTTAAGGCTAGCTATTAAAACTTATCATAAAAATCAGTGGTTAAGACTAGCTAATGTTATAACTTTGTTTAATTTACTAGGAATTTTTGGTGTCACTTGAAGAGATGCCTGAGATCATATTATGAAATTAGCAATTTCCTCTCAAGGATTGGTCATATGTTTCCTTTTCCATAAATATTTCCATTAAAAATAACTAAAAGAGCTAAAACTCTATTTAAATTCTAAAGATATTCTTGACTAGCCAATGGGGCCATGGTTCACTGGTGAGGTTGACAAAGGAATAAGATGTCCACCAGGGTCCCATTCTCATCGGGGTCTACCCCACACGTTTGGCATTATATAATAAAGGGATAAGGCCGGTTGCAAGTTCTTGGCAAATTTTGGTGGAATAGATCCCCCTCAGATCTATAACCTAAGCTAAAGAAGTCTATCATATGGTGCTGCTCCTCAGGGCATGTTTCGAAAAGAAAATTCCAACAAAAAATATATATTCTTGCCACAGTGTTGCTTGGGGGAATGTATAGGATGGTAGCACTGTAGGAGACCAATAGCCACCTGCAGTTCATGAGGGGTATAAAAATGTTTGGTGCCACAGATCAGCAATTCGAAAAGAACTACAGCATTGGGATATAGTCTTGATTCGCATACCCTGTACTAAAGATCTTTCCTCGCCAAATCAGCCAAAGGCATTGAAAGGCTACGATGATGAAAAAAAGGCATTATGTAAGAGTCAAAAGAAGATTAAAAGACAATTAAAAAGCAACAATTTGACCCACCCTGAAATTCTACGGAACCTTCCTCAATGTTGCCTCTTAACATGTTAAATAAGGTGCATTGCATAAGATCTTTTTTCACTTGGAATATAGATCCCCGGGAAACTCCCAAGCACTTCCCTCATTCCGAGGATGGTACCCAGTGTAAAACGGGTGGCATAGACTTAGTGCGCCTGACCCAGCAGGGGCATCGACTAAGGCAAACAATATCAAGTACATCTCAGAGACAGCCAGCCCGGGGACTTGACACCAAGACCTCCTGCTTGTAATTCACAGCACTCAACCACTCAAGCTAGCCCACCAAGCTATGCATTGCATAAGATCTACTTGTTTTTACAGTAATTTTGATTTAATTTGTCAGTCATGGTAAACAGTTAATAGATACATTAGTCATTAGTATATTTTGATCTTCGGGCTCTTGAAAGGCCACTGCATTTAGATTGTTTTGAGCTTATTGTGTAAACGTTATTATTATTACTAGAGTTGAATCAATTAACATAAGAAAGGAAGAATTTTCTATAACCTAAAGAGAAATGAGTTTATTTATAGACTGTGGAGCAACATCAGATGCCATGGAAATAGATGCTACAAATTGATATGTTTCATCAATTGTCACCTTTTTCAATTATTTTAAAAGCTCAGCATGCGCAAATAGGACGGTAAACAAAGTAATCTCTAGAATCTAGATATTCAGCTTAATTTTGCTGGTAACTAAAGAAAGACAAGTGGAAGACAATGATTGGAATCTGGATAATATTTATCATATAAGGTTGTGTGCATGACACTCTTACCGAGGAAAGTTGCACATCCTAAAGAATCCTTAGAGCTCAGAATGATCATTCAATACCATAAATGAAAAATATAGATTTCAATTTTTGGTTGTTTATAAGCCTGTTGCTGTCCTAAAATGCGACTACTAATATCATCCTATTAAAGTTTTGGGATTAAATAGGAATTTCTACCCTAAATTGCCTACTTCCGTGCCCTCTAAAATCTGCATAATGTAACAGCTGCTACCTTTAGTGACCGATGCCTGTTTGGGTGGGTTCCTGCCCTTTCTTCAGAGCATGTAGATGTCAATTGACAGCCCTTTTTAATTTGCCTGCATTTGGAGCATGCCCATGGTTCTCAAAACGAAGTCTTTCACATACACAATGGCTGGTATGAACCTCTCAAGCCACAGTGAGAATGGTAGAAATTAATAATACATGTGAAGTCTCCCCTGACTGTGCTTCTAGGAGCTTCAACTTGCTCCTGAGCATCCCTTAATGTCAATTCATACCAACTAGGTCTTCTGACAGAAATGGAAGGGGCTAACTCCTGCTCATCACCTGAAGGTTGACTCACTGAACTAGGAGTCTTTGAACTTTGTTCTCCCTTCAAAGCCTTATGCTCTTGTTCTCTGCCACTGACATCAATCCATTCATAACGTAATGGATAAGATCCAAGATCCCCTTGGACCCACAAACAAGCTTGCCCTGCAACCTATATTGCTTTCCCTCTCTAACACAACAGTCAACATTGGGGTCAGCGAGGGAAAGCAATATAGGTTGCAGGGCAAGCTTGTTTGTGGGTTCAAGGGGATCTTGGATCTTATCCATTACAATAGGAATGGAGTGATATCAGTGGCAGAGAACGAGCAGAAGGCTATGAAGGGAGAACAAAGTTCAAAGACTCCTAGTTCAGTGAGTCAACCTTCAGGTGATGAGCAGGAGTTAGCCCCTTCCAGTTCTGTCAGAAGACCTAGTTGGTATGAACTGACATTAAGGGATGCTCAGGAGCAAGTTGAAGCTCCTAGAAGCACAGTCAGGGAGAGCAGGCCTCCAAAAAAGTTTCCAAACTTTGTGGCGCTAATGAGTAACATCATTGATTTTGAGTCTTCCAGTGTTCATGAAGTAGCAGACCAACAAGTTTGGAGGGATGCCATGAGGCAGGATGATGTGAGGATATTATGCCAGGATCGAGGGAAAACCAATTCCAGGTGGCTCTTCGAGCAGTACCTTTCTTGTTAAGAGGAAGTGTTGATGATTGTAGCATCACACAGGTGCTTTCGCAAAGGTCTAAGTGTCTAGACATGTGGAAGTCATCCAAAGCCTTCTACCTTGGTAATTTACTTTAATTAAAGGAATCTTTAAAGTAAAGTGCTTTTATTAATTAATTGAGTTTTATTTAAGGAAATGCTAAAGTTATTAGCATTAGTGAATTAAATCTTAGCCATTGATCTCAAGTGAGGTGAGGTCTCAGTGATCAATCACTTTGGAGATTAGGGTTAGGCCATAACTCAATATTATAAAAGCATGGCAAGGGTAAAGGAGGAAGACACTTGTGAGAGACATTGTGTGTTGATACACAAGAGTGAGCAAAGGAATTTTGCTCAAGGAGATCTCAGATAGGTGGAGAAGGGATTTCATCTAGAGATCAATATAGGGCAGGAAGAAGAGAGAACAGAGGCAGTCACAAGGAGATCCAATAGATTTTGGAGTCACAACAATAGTAGGGAGTTGTACGCACTTCACAATGAGGACATGTGTGTATGTATGTGGGCTACTGCGAGGAGAAGCATGTATGTACATGGGTTTTAGTGAGAAAAGGCGTGTACATGTCAGAGACTTAATTGTATGGGGTCATACAACCAAGTAGGAGTTGCTAGGGTTTGAAAGTGTTGTATAAAGTTTTTTGTGTTTCTCCGTGGGCCAGTTTCCCAGTAAGGGAACCCTTGTAAGCTTTGAAGTTATTTGAATGATAAGCTTAGTTGATGGGCATAATATCTTTGTGTATTGTGTATGAGATTTTGGTTTCCAGTATTGCTTCTACTATTCATTTGAGTTGATTATTCCAGTCAATGTATTTTGTTTTGTGAGCTGCTAATCTAATTTACAACAAGGAAATCAGTAGTAAACAATTTACCTAGGGGTCGGGATTAGAAAATCAATAGTCTCGTTGGGTCACGACTCACAAGCTGTTGGTTGGAAATTGCCAACTATTGGGTGTAAGTGTTCCACCGTGTGAGTGCTTGGTCGTCCATATGAGCCTCAACAATCTTGATCTTAACATGTCTAGTCATGCTGACTCGAGTCTTCAAATAGGCTTCAATGTTGCAGATTCAAGTGTCAAGCTTATTGCCATTAAGGGAACCATCGAAGCAAAGAATGGAAATTTTGGTGCCCAACTTGAATGGTTGTAACAAACATAAATATATATAATATGTAAATATAAATAACTAATAATTAATTATGAAGAGACATGACATATGAAAGGGCACCCCTGCGTGGGTATATATACAAGCCCTCATCCTCATTGTAGCTCATCTCATAATATCTCATTCATATCATATTCTTATACATTATTCTTAATATATTTACTATCCTTAAATGGATTATTACGTACTGTCCTATTTATATTGGATATTTACATAGTGAACCAGGTTGGTTCACCACAGTGGTATCCGAGCTTTGTTTTATGATCTCGGCCATTGGCCATACAGGCTTGTAGCTACACACAATTCTCAGAGTTTCTCTGATTCAAGTCTTTGACCAAGACTTGGCCCTTGGCCACTTAAAATTAAAAATTCCGCTGCAAAATTGAACTTTTCCTTCCATGCAAGGTAGAAAGGTGAAGATTATTCCATTATCAAGCAAGTATGTGATCACAATTGTTCACAACAAGAACTACAAAAGCTATCCTAGAGTTAATTAAAACGAAAATTAGTTAGAGGCTATCGTACCATCCATAAACCGTACATCCACCAAATTATTGCAGCCGTACAGCTGTATTACTTTAAAAAAAAATTCTACATCCGTACTTAAAATTTCAGTCAACTGGTAGTGTGAAAGGAAAAATTGCAGCCGCCGTACCACATCACTGTACCATTGAAATATTGCCACAATCGGTTCATACAGCAGCTCCAATCTGCATTAATTCAACAGTTGTACAACCCCCGAAAATTGCAATCCATACCAGCACTGGCATAGTTCCAAATCATCCACCCATCAATATTGTGAAGCCGCCACATCTGTCGTACGACTATTCCGTACATACGTCGTCCCTGCTTCATTGCCTTACGATTTTGCACCATCCGCTATAGTTTCGATTGTTGGTGTCCGTACTGTACACTTTTCCTACCCATACAATTGTCAGTGTAAAAGATAAGGAACACCGTTCCGTACAGTCACAAATTGAAAGGTCACAACATTTCCAAAATTAGATTATCGGATTCTCTAATCACCCTTGGCATAAAARTTTTAAGTGAAGATAATGAGAAATCGAAGGTTTTTTAATTGAAGTGTAAGGGAAGCCATAAAGTAAAAGAATAATATTTTATTATAATATATATATAGAAGAAAATAAGGTACTTTTATAAAGGATAATTACAAGTAAGAAAAAGAGATATAATCACATTCTATTAAGGGAGAAGTAAAGTTCAAATTAAAAAAGGTTATATATATATATATATACAATATATATCATCAGAAGTGTAAGGTATATTAAGTGAAGGATATATAATCACTTTAATAAAGAATGAAAGGAGAAAGTTATTAACATTTTGCAAAGAGTTATGAATTAAAGTACAAATTATTAAAAAGGAAAATAAAATTTTAATTTCCAAAGCAAAAGGAAAATGATTATTATCAATTAAAAGGTTACTCAAGATATTAATTATTGTAAAATATCGACGAAATCCAAACAAAATGACAAAAGGAAGATTTACTTACGTAGGTTGTTCAATAGTATGTTACGGTTTTTCTATATTAAAAGAGACTATGCAAGGAAGAGAGGTTAACATCATTGTTAACTTGGACTATAATGAAAATTACATTAATATTGATTTGGCAAATCAATTATTAATTCCAGAACCAGATATAATTGAAAAGAAAGATATTTTTCAAATTAAGGAGTTACAAGTGAAAATTGACGAATATGAATATATATCGCAATTCTATGTCACAAATATGTATAGAGAAGAAATCGACATCATTATGGGGCTACCCTGGTTTAAGCCTAGGTACCTTAATCTTAAACATGGAAAAAAGGTTTGTGACATTCCCCTATAAGGAGAAAATGATAACATTACAAGACACCACATCGGAGTTAGATTCTGTAACACCAGAAGACTTTAACGATATCTCAGAAGTGATACTTCAAGAAAATAAAAAAGCAATGCAAAGGATGCAAAAAGAATTTGACGAAGTTATCAAGGATAAAAATGAAGAAATTTATCGTTTAAAAGAATGCAGTCAAAAACTACTTACACAGATCAAGAAATCAAAGGTTCTATTGACCGCCTATTCAGCTAGGGGTCAACTCATGTGCCATGAAGTTTGCATCATCAGATGCACATATGTTCCAAACAGTATTGGTTCTACTTGGGCATTTGATGCCCCAACACAAATTTTGTAAAACGAAATTTCCACACCCCTGCGTGGGTTAATAATGTAATAAGTCTGCATGGATCATAGTTAGGTCAGGGACCTGGGATGTTTCCATTAAGGGAGTTCCTTTCACCGAGGGTTTTTTATCCTCAGGTTGTTGACCAGACAAGCTCCTGGCCGACTTCCCTTGAGTTTTTCCCTCCACACATGCAATAATTTCCTCCAAAGTGGTGAACGGCGTCTTAATGGTCTAGTCCTTTGGTAACCTTTGTTTAGGAATGATGTAAATGACCATGCTAGACAGTGTAGAAAGTTTCGCGGAATTTCATCGAGTCTAGATAGGTTTTTTTTTAATTAATTAAATTATTAATAATTTAATTAATTAATTATTTTTGAGCTAAACATTGTAAAAACTTAGCCTTTGGGATTTTGATAGGGGTATTTGTGCTCAAAAGAAATGGAACGGCACCCCCTACACCCATAGACCAAGTTTCAGCTCAGTCGGACTAAGTTTACTATGTCTAAGTCCACTCAGAGTTAGAGTCAGTCAAAAACAGCAATTTTAATTGCTAATGTGACATTAGTCAAATGTCAAAATTATTGTAATTTGGAGTTAGTGAGTTAGTGGTAAGGTGGCAATGAGCAAGTTAGACCCCCCTAACCTACCCAAACCCATCCTAACCACTTCA
>JZKD02S1808005.1:25384-38283 GCA_000966675.3 Picea glauca | reverse complement strand
GATGGGCCCTCCAGGGCCATGCTCAGGTCAATCCTTCTCTCGGTACTCCATGTCTAGGACCTGTGGGCCTCGAGACATGATCTCCTAGTTATCCCTAGAAATCGGGGATAACAAGTTGAAAGGGAAGAAATGACTTTCCAGGTTGGGAGGTAGCACTGACATATTATTGAATTGAGGACAGTCATTTACAAGTTTGAAAAATGGTCCAGCTTGGGCAGTTCCTTTCTAGTTCAGAAAGTGGTTTGAGATTTCTGACGGACAGGTCTTTTCCAGTTCGGAAAATGGTCCAGATCGAACGGTCATTTTTGTAATGAAAATGGTTCGATGGATTGCTGATGTACCATAGACAACGATTTCCCATTATGGTTAACATGGGGAATGGTCTAGGGCAGTCTCTCTTCTTGAGGGTTACTCAATAAGACTGGCTCACCTCCTCGGACAGTCATTCCTTCGAAGCTCAAAATTGTGAGCGAAGAATGGTCCATTTTGGAGGTTGGTGCAAGACAGTCATTTCGGTCCGGACAGTCATTCCTTAGGGCAGATTCATTCTCTCCAGGTTGCACTTTGTTTAGTGCCGGAGGAATGGCCCATGGTGGGGAATGGTCCAGGTTTAGCAATCAGGGATAGACATTCCCTAGGGCAGACTCATTCTCTCCAGGTTGCACTTTGTTTAGTGCCGGAGGAATGGCCCAGGGTGGGGAATGGTCCAGGCTCAAAAATTAGGACAATTATTCTTCCTTGCTTGAGAAGAATAGTCCAGATAGCCCATCATTGATGTTCTACTCTAAGGGCAGATACTCTTTCAGATCTCACAGATGTGAGTGAAAGAATGGCCCAGATGATTCAGTTTATATCATAACAATATTTTTTGTGCAAGTTGATATCAGATGATTGTTATGGAGACCAGTGTTACAAGAACCGAACCGGAACCGGTAAAATTGAACCGGAACCGGTAAAACCGGCCGGTCCAACTGGTTCTGAGCCTCCACCGGTCCGAACCGCCCTTGACCGGTTCCGTACGGAACCAATTTTTTTGCCTGAACTGGCAGCTTCCGTGAAGATGACCCGTGGGTGGAAAAGTAGGGGGGATTTAGATTTTTTTTTAAATTTAGGGTTGGGATTCACATTTTTTTTAAAATTTAGGGTTTTTTTTTTAAACTTTGCAAATTTGTGTATAATGGTCTGGATTCACATGGATCCACATGAATATGTATTTGTTTTTCAAAATTTGAATATTTTATGTATTTTTAGTGATCGGTTTTTTGATCCGGTTTTTTTCCAGTTTTTTCCCGGTTCCGGTTCGGTTCTGGTTTTTTGGGTCGACCGGTTCAATGACCGGTCCGGTTCTGGTAACTTTGATGGACACTGCATGTCTCTAGACAGTAGAGATATGCTACTGTGGTGGATATGTTCCACTGTTTGTGACTATGTGAGTAGTTGTGCGCAACTATGGATAAACACAGTTGTGTTCTATCAGTTGACATTGTACCAGTTGTCATGGAGATTATCCAGTTGGATAATAATGACGATGCTCGTGATGCTACCAGTTGAATCGTCTGTTTGTGCTCAAGACCATTATCGGTTATACCTCCCTAGCTAGGAGGGAGTGTTGATATTATGGTAGCTTAAGGAGGTATCAACCTCCATTGTGACCTTTGACAAGATTAGAATATTCTGGAAGAAAGAAAAGAAGTAAATGTAACCCTAGAAGAGATGTCGGCTGAGAGAGATAATTAATATGAATTAATTAGTACCTAGAATGAGAAGTCAGCCCAGGCAGTCTGCCAAGATTAGTATAAATGAGAAGTCGGGGCGCCAGTCTTCATTTGACACACACTTCTCAGAATTGTAGAAAGTCACTTGTGCGCACTGCAGTCTGGCAGTCTTGTGCGCAAGTTCTGGAGAAGGTGTTGCCGCCAGTTTTAAAGCCTATTGCTTCTATCCTTTTGGTTTGGACTCTCTGATCAGTTTTGGTTACTTCTTGCTTGGTGCATTAGCCTTGCTTGGCTATTGGATTGCTACTAGGATTCTTCTCTCTGTCAAGGTCAAGGTGCTCAGAGGGTGGCTTCGGCCTATGGTTGGGTGACAATAGTGATATTGTCTATGGTAAAATGAGCACATTCTAACATGCAGCTCCCTTAGCCTCCACCGCCAGCTAACTTAATCTCTAAATCCATCTTTTGACCTTTCTCTTTCCAGGCTTCATCTCTGGGATTGAAGTCGTTGACCTTAACTGAAATAAATCAAATTGCTACCTTGACTTCTAAAACCCTCCTTCAGCTTCTGGCTAGGGTTGAAGTGGAGAGGAGGAGAGTTCTATTGTGAGGAGGAAAAAAATTGCTAGGGTTTTGAGCATAATATCTATAGAAAATGCAGTTTGAATTGTGGCTATTGGAGGCGATCTGGCAGTGGAAAAATGAGAAGAAATGGGGAGTTAACTTGTTGTAGAATTGTAGTCTGTGAGTCGGAGATCAACGTTAGAGCAGAGTGTCACTAACAACATCATCCATGGTCCCTTTTTTACATAGGTTTTACAAATTAAGAAATTTAACCAAGGGGCTTCATTAGGATGAAAGTTTGGTCGTTGTAATAAAAGTAACTTCATGTTTCTTGTCATAAAGCTCATCTTTGTGGTACAGAAGCATGTTGAAAAACCATTATCTTCTATTATGCCACCATGTTTCAACTTTCAGCACAGGCTTAGCTAGCACCTTCATAAAGCTAGTATTCTAAGTTGACTTTTCTATGGATTCTTCTTTCCAGCTGGAACAAATTCTCTCACATAATGATTTGAGAAGATCCTTAAATCTACTAGGGGTGCATCATGGGAATGTCATGACTGGATTGGTACGATTGGGCAATTATTGTTAATCAGCTGCTGTGTAAATACTTTTCCATTCTGGTTAACAGAAGTGTGTTATGTCTGCATTGGTACAGTATGGCAATTCTTGAGCTTTTTAATGGCTACTCTGAAACGTAGTGACAGAAGAGTCTTTTAAATGCCCTTTGCTTCAACAATGATGATTCTTGCTGCTGATGATGTTTGTTTTATTCAATTCTCTGGCCACACTAACAGTGCATTTTGATTTTTATGGATTCTGTGCATTCGCAGGTTTTGAGTTATGACAGCTTACATTCTCCTGATTCACTTGCAATTACAGCAGCTGGAATTGCATTGTAAGTTTTGTTATATTGCCTTTTATAATTGTATGTACACCGGCTCCATGTGATCATTTGAGTTGAGATTTTTCAAATGGGCAGACCCTTTAAAGTGACTATCCCAAGAGGGAGAAATAATGTTTTAGTGATTGAATACCAATGCATCTAAACAGTTACCTATATTTGTTTTACAGAGCATTATCAGAAGTTCCAATATCACAAACAGTTGCAGGTGTGCGGGTTGGCCTGATAGGTGACCAGTTTGTGGTTAATCCAACTGTGCAGCAGATGGAGTCATCAAAGTTAGACTTGTTGCTTGCTGGCACAGCTGATGCCATACAAATGATCGAGGTTCAAATTCTGTACCTTTGTCCATACTTCACAAGTACATAACCTTTATTAGTTCTTTTTGACATTTTGGTAGAGAAAACTATAAGTTTTATCTCTGAATCTGTAATAGAAATAAATATATAAAATATAAATATAAATAAATAATAACAATAATYAATAATTAATAMGTAATGAAGAGACATGACATCCTAATATAAATATAAATAAATAATAMYAATAATTAATAATTAATAMGTAATGAAGAGACATGACATCCTAATGAAAGGACACATCCTAATRAAAGGACAYGTCTCTCAGTGAAAGGGCATCCCTGCGTGGTTATATGTATGGCCCTCATTTGTATTTATGATCATACTATCTTATTATCATTCTCATACATTTTATTCAATACATTGTTTGTCCACATGGATTTCTTTATACTGTTCCAAATATTTTGGATGTGTATAATCTGAACCAGATTAATTCATTTCATTTGGTATCAGAGCCATTCTGATTCGGCTTTTAGCCATATAAATTATCAGAGTTTCTCTGATTTCTTCAGGTCTTTGACCACTTTCAAGCCCTTGGCTATTGAAAAATCAGAATTTTCTTGCCACAAAAAAACGTTATTTCGCCGCAAATTCTCGAAGAAAACAAAAAATAAAGAAAACTTTAACAAAGGAGAATTGGCAAAGAAAAACGAAAATCGAGTCCGTACAGTTTGGAATTTGCTTCTGTACCAGTTAATTTTGCTATCCATACGCTGCCAAAGGTTCACTGCTGCCATCCGTACGTCGTCCATTTGTACATAGCTGCAGTCATGTGTGCAGACATACGTACACAACCCGCTACTATCTGTACACATTCCGTCGCCTTCCATACACCGCCGTCCGTACTCTATTTATGCAGCAAATTAATCATTATGCCGTACAGTCAAAGTTGAAACGCTGTGCGGCGTGCAATTTAATCGAAGTGCCGTATGACTCAATTAAAACATTTAATTAATTAGTGGGCCATACAAATGCACACACTAATTAATTAATAGATTGCAAATCCGTACAAATTAATTAATTAATTGACCCGTACAATTAATTAATTGAACTGTACAATTAAAAGCGCACCATTAATCTGCAGCCGTACCATCTGCAATTCGTTCGTCCGTACTTTTGTGTCTTAGCATTTGCAATTCATCCGTACTTTTTGAAGAGAAATGAGGTACTATCAGGCTGCTAAATATGATCTGTCTTTGACCAGATTTTAGCTCTAAGTTTGAACTTCCAAAACTGTCCTTTGCTGCCTTTTAGGACAGCAAACAATTAGGTAACTTTCTGCTGATATTTGCATTGGTTATGTGTTGTTTGAGGTGCCCTTGCAAGTGTTTTACATTCCAATGTTAGCACATGCAATAAAACTCAAACACATAACACTCCTCGGATCTTTAACAACTCTAAAATGCTGATCTAACAATTCTAAGCATGCATGAAATTGACACATAAGTTTTTGGTCAACATGACCCTGGAAAAACCCCCATGGTAAAACCCAGTTGTTGGACACACCGACTACACTGAGAGGAGGGGGTGAACAGTGTAGGGCTCTTTTTTCCAAACTTCCCCTTCACAAAACTCATTAGCTAGCAATCACCATTTACTCATTACTTATTGTTGTCACTTATAATCAGTTAAGTGTGAGCATATATCAGCAACATATATCAACAACAAATCATCACCACAAGGAACACAGGGAACACAAGATGTATGTACAATTTTCTTTTTATTAACGACTACAATCCTTGGGTTATCAACAACCATTGAATAGAGTACAACTCTACAAGAGCAACAACTCTATAATGCAAGACTTAGCTTACATCCTCAGCACCAACTGAGATGAGGCAACAATCCTCAACATATATCAATCTGTCAACAGGTATGCGACCTGTCAGTAGTGCAACACGCGTATGTACACGCCCTACCAGTAGTACAGCTCGCGTATGTACGTGGCCAGTCTGTTCTACAGCCTGCGTATCACTTTTGAGCTCTTAGAGTTTTCTCTTCAAGCTGAATTTAGATCCTCTGTAGCCTTCAATTACATTCTCTTCTGTCTCTCACTGTCCAATCTGATCCATAACCAGTCACAACACATCCAAGCTCTCCAACAACTTACTCATGCTCCTCAACAATACAATATGAATGCTACTCAATCATGTATACGCAATCAACATACTATAGCAATTATATCAGCATTGAATCATAAGAGTGCCGCTCACTCCATCAACCAACACAAACCACATCATAACAGCCATACCAAGAATGCCTTAAGCATTCACTACACAACAAGCAAGAGTATCCATCAAGACAACTATGTAACCATACCAGAATTTCTATGGAAGATCTGAGCCCATAGAATGTAGATTTGGAACCTGCTTCAGTCTCCAAGAGCCTTTCATCAGCTCAACCACAAGTCTTCATGACTTCATCCACTGTACGTGCCTTGTCCTCATTCAACTTGCGTATGTACGCGCCCTGGCTCACTACAGCCCGCTTATACCTCAAAAACTAGGGTTTTTGAACTTTTGAGACTTTTGTCGTCAGGATCTCTGACTTACCGAAACCTTGATGCGTCCATGAGATCCTCCAGACACTCTCCCTCTCAGACTAGATCTTCAATACATGTTCAAGAGATACACAAGAGATACACACAAAAGATCCACAAAAGATGCATTTACACAAGAGACCCTTGCCTCTTATTTATACTCTTCAAGTAGCATCTTCTAGGTCACTTAACCCATTTCTAGGTCACTTAACCTATTTCTAGGTTAACCACTTTCCATAAATAGAAAGTTCTCCAATTTAATTATTCCTCCTTGACTTTGTCACTTTTCTTTATCATTTAAATAATAATTTCTTTTTTGCAAGCTCTTTGACTTCTTTGACCTTTTGGGGCTTCAAGCCTACATATGAGGGTCCTCCAACTTCGTAAGGCCATAACTCTCAAACCATGAGGAGTTATGTGACATTCCACATACCACTGGAAATGGCATGACAAGCACTATCCATCTAGGATAGTTTCACCAACAATTTCACTGATCTTCATCTCATTATTCCACATATAAGCATAACCGTACTTCAGGGATAACTCATCCATAACGCGTTTTCCCGTGAGGGCTTTCACCATAAGGGGACCACTTTAGAGTTCATCCATTTGTGCACCTTATCAACCGTGATAAGACAATAATGATTCATCAATCCAACAATGCATCATATACCAATGAAACCACATCGATCTATCTTCATCAATATACTATGATAAGACATGTATACATCAAACCTTTGACCTTTGACATTATTCAAGCATCCTTCAATTATCCTTTGGCATCACTCAAACAATCAATCCCTTGACATCAATCAATCACTTGACATTAATCCTTTGACAACAATTAATTAAACCTTTGTCATCAATGAAAACATGATTCAACACCAGTTTGGAGTAGATGTATATAGAAGGCCTCAAAGCAAAATGTACAACACGGAAAACATATATAAGTGAACCTGGTACAATAGCAACCCTTCTCGGATGCCTTGGAGTCCCTTGAAGATGTCCCTGCTAGCCCCTTGAAGCTAGGTGCCCTTTGCCTTGGTGCGCCCCTCTTCCTTAGCTAGTATCTTCACCTCTTGCTTTGCCTTTAACCTTGCTTGAGCCTTTGAATCCTTGCCTTGCCCTTGATCTTGCACCCTCCTCTCAAGAGTGCCTCCCTCCAAGTGATGGTGCGCACTTTGCTCAAGTGCACCCATTCTCAAGCAAAAAATCAACAATAGAGTGCGCCCTCCCTTGCCATGCGCCCTCCATCTCCCATAGAGTGTGCCTCTTCTCAACAAGTAAGAACCCTCCTCAAGGAGCACCTCTCCTTAGCTTGATGTGCCTCTTCTCCCAAGAATGCGCCCCTCCTCAAGCACTTGTGCCCCTCTCTAGATGTATGCACCCTCACACAAGAAGTAGCCCATACTCCATAGTAGACACTCCATGGTGAACTAGAACCAAGCTATGGCTCCTCCCAAACTATTGACCTCATGCGCCCTCTCCTCCTCGAGATATGCGCCCAAGAGCTCTCCTCCTCCTCTCCTCTCAAGTGAAGAATGAATCTCATCTTTTCCCTATTCCCTCCTTTAGCCTCTCTTTGGACAAACCCTAAAAGATCAATGGCCTAGATCCAATCTAGCCAAGTCTAATCAATGGGTGAGATTTAATCCTAAAATCTCACTTAGGAAACCCACTTTCCTTAGTTTGCCTCATGTCCTTTAACTCACCCACAAAGTGAATTAAATGTCACTTAATGAGTTAAGTGACATATTTCACTTTTGACTTAAGCTCCGAAGTCAAAGTGAAATTAGAACATAAAGTAAAGTAATGAGGGTAATAGTCTCCCCCTTTGTGTTTAGAGACTCACAAACACAAGGGAACCACTTTCCAAGGTACCCAAATCTTAACACTTTTATGCCACTATCAAGGTCACGACTCCTAAAAAAGATTATTAGACGATTTATATGATAAATTATATTATAACATAACTTAAAAAAGTTAAAAGTAAGTTTCATGTATTAATATTTTGGAGTTTTAAAGATACCCATGAAAAGACAAAAAGAGGAAAAAAATCATAAAGATATCATGGTGAAGGAGAAAAGGAAATTTGCGAAGGAAATAATAAATTATTTTTCATGAAAGTATAAAAGTTCCAAGGTTCAATAGAAAAAAGGGTTCACTACAAAAAGGGTTTTGGAAGACCCTTATTATGAAAAGGGAAGATTCGATAATTGAATAAAGTTGAAGAAAAACATATATTGGGAGTTGTATTTATAAAATAAAAAAGTTAAGAGATTTTTAATTAAAGTCAAAGTATCTTTTAACGTAAATTATCGACGAAAGAAAAATGGAGTCTAGTAATGAGAAAAAAGGAAGATTTCCTAAAACTTCAAATAACTTTGCTTCAATGCTACTTAGAGTCAAGGGGACACTTGGAGGGAAAGATATCACTATTTCTATTATGCCCACCGAATGTAATAATTATGTTAGTACTAAATTCACTAACTAGTTAGCGATTTCCGAGTCAAACATAACTGAAAAGATAGGCTTGTGGAACGAAAAACAATATGACATAAGCAATTTACAGCTGAACATTGGAGATTATACTTTTGTATCACCATTCACTTTTGGATCTTTATGGAGTGATGATGGTGACATACTTCTGGGTTCACCTTGGATAGAAACACTAGGGTCTTTCATCTTAAACACAGAGAAGTTGTTGACATTCTACTATAAAAAGAAGAAGTTATCGTTACAAGACATTAAATTGGATTTAGATCCAGTAACATCAAAAGACCTTAAAGATATCTCAAAGATTATCCTTCAAGATAATCCAAAAATAGTTGAAAAGGTGCAAAAAGAATTTGACAAGGTTGTTGCAGATAAAGATGAAAAAAATTCTCTCCTTGAGAATCATAGTCAAAACTTGATCGCACATATTAAGAAGTTAAAAAGTGAGAAGTCGCAACAAGAAATACTAAAGCAACTTACCAACAAAAGTTGTTGATTGATAAAGAAACAATCACTGATTCCATCGAAATAAGGAAGTCATCAGCTGTAGAAATCCAAGTTGCAGAGAAAGGAACAAATACAAATTTAGTTAAAGAAAAGACATACTTGGATGTTGGAATACAAACGATGGAAATTCCAAGTGTACTTACTAATAGAAATTCATCGATTAACAATGTAACCTCAATGCATGAAGAAAACAAAACCTTATGACATTGTTAGACATTCATTTGTCAAACATTAATAAAATTATCTTATCAAGGTGGATGTCTCCCTTTTCTACAGTATGGACCATGTAGAAAGTCCTCCTAGTGGCATTTGTGGCCTCACCAAGAAAATTTATCCACCAAATATGTAAAACGAGGCCTCAATCCATGGATCGACCCCCTAGAAGGTGAGGTGGAACCTTATAAATGGTGATCACATGCCAAAAATAGTGTCAAGAGCTAGGATGTCTCAAACAACTCAACAACTTGGCCTCCAAGGTGAAACAACCCTAAAAAAATGTGCTAACAACTAGATCCATGTAATGAGGAGTCAACAATCAATATGCTAGCATAAATCCATGCGCAATGTCATCAAGGTAGTCTACTAGCTCCATAAAGTAAGGGGATCACCCCATCATGCTAGTAATAAAATATGCTCATGCCTCAAAATGTGTGCCAAGAAATAGGAGACTGAGTGTTCCAATAGGAATGGAAGTCAAACATGTCAAGAATAGATCCATGTCCCTCGAGTGCTCAAATGTAGTAGGGCTTTCACACAATAAGACTCAAATCATAATGTAACATGTTAAACATAACCGTTGACAGGGCTAAATCCATAATAGAAAAATGTATATGTGAGAGTGCTCTACTAGGAACAAGAGCTAATGATGCCAAAGATGATAATCCCAAGCCAAATGAGCTCACATATGCCAGGGTGTCCTCCCAATAGATCTAAGTGCCATCAAATCTCATCAACGTATAGACATTGTGAGGGCTAGATCAACATAGAGTAATGTGTGAAGGTGGAGTGCTCTCTCAAAATGATGAGCAAATATATCATGAATAACACCACAATTCTAAGAGAAACCACATGATCTAGGGCGCTCCATAACCAAAGCAAGCATCTCATGAAAATCATCAAAATTATCCACTAGAAGGTTGATCCATCAAAAAAAGTATGCAATGTGAGGAGTGCACCAAGAGGAAAACCACCATGTATGGTAATCAATCAAAGGATGAGATGGATGAGCATCCTCTAACCAAGATGCTCAATCAAAGTCAATCAATTGATAGCCAATATTCCAATCTAGTTAGTGAGGGGAAGTTTCAAATATCAAACAAATGTGCAACAAACGACTTTCATTAGAGGCCTTAACACCCACCCTAAGGTGGTCAATAGATAAATTGTCACAATGGAAGCAACTCTAGGAAAGCTCACACCAATAATGTCCCCCTTTGTCCATCAAATGATCCATTTGTATCATCCTACAAATCTCTTGCATGCGTGACGAAAATCACAAGTATGACTTTGGTGTGATGAGAATCATAGGTGGTGTGATGAAAATCACAAGTGTAAAGCCTCATACAATATGAGGGGTAACAACTAGTTCCATATGGGAACATGTGCTCTACTAGAAAGAGCACATGAGAATTCCAGAATCTGTGAATACTTGCTACAACTTGCCATGAAAAGAGGAGAACATGTGGTGGATAAGTGCAATACTCTCATCCCAAAACTCCACATAATGAAATCAAAACCAATACATAATGTCCATGAAGTGCAATATTGCACATCAAAAATTGCTCTAAAACAAGACATGCGAAGAAACATCAAAGGGAACATAAAATGCAACTTCTACAACTATCTCTAATCTAATGCTCATGCAAGCTTATTCATTTCCCACTCTACTAATCTACTTATGGCACTAATTGCCATTGGCATAATAAAGCTTCAAAATTTGCCCCTTCGCAAGTAGTTGTAGCTTTTCTCCATCTAGGTGATTGAGGTACAAAGAATTTTCTCCGGTGATGTCTTCAATTTTGTAAGGACCCTATAAGCTATCAAACTTCTTGTGCTTTTCTCGTTTCTCTTTTTTTTTATCCCTCATAAGGACTAGGTCACCTTTTTGCAGAACCCTTGGATGAGCTATTTTGTCAAATGCCCCTTTGACCTTTTCTTGTTTCTCAACTAGATGATTAAATGCCTTTTGTTGGTTCTCCTTGAGCTCCACTAGTTGGTTCACCCTCACATGAACTACCTTCTTATTCGTTGTAAAATGCTGCAATAATTGATACATTGGGATCTTAAAGTGAATGGGCAACTTAACATCCATTCTGTATACTAACTCAAATGGGATTTTTCCTGTAGCTTCTTTCTTTGTGACTTTGTCAGCCCATAAAACAAGCTTGATTTTATTACCCCAATTCTTATTATTGTCACCCATGGTCTTCTTGATAATAGCCATAAGATTCTTGTTACTTGATTAAGCTAAGCCATTCCCTTGTGGATAATAATTGGATGAATGTGATAGGATAATGCCATAGTTGAACAAAAGCTCGATAATTTTGCCGAGTTGAATGCTTTGGCATTATTAGTTGTAATCCTTACAGGGACACTGAATTTGGTAATTATCTTATCCTCCAAAAATTCCTTAACCACTTGGTCGGTAGCTCTCTTTGTGGGTGTTATCGCACAGTTTGTAGTTTAGGTCAAATGCTAAAGGATATAGACCAAACTGGCGTAACAGGAACCTTCCCCACCCAATGTCACCTCAATGGGGAGGTTCTTTCTGTTTAGGGAGGTTAGCCCAGGGGAGACGTCCCCGACAACCTGGGGTTTTGAAGAGGCTAAGGTATAAAGTCAAGATCAAAGTTTCCCCCTCACAGGTTACCACCAAAGTCAGACAGTCCAGCTAATCAGCCAATAAAGAAGTGTATGCCCAAATGAAAACACCCACTCGGAACAAGACAACAATAATACAATATATATGCAGGCTATAACTCAATGGGTTAGTACTTGAATGACTATCTGATATCAATTAATAAGCAATGTAAAACAATGGATACCAATGAAGTCAACGTTTTATCAATTAGCAATGGCAAAAGCATCAATTCATCAATAACTATCAAGATGATCAAGCTAACAATGTATCCAATCGACACTTTACTCAATAAATGCTTCAAATCATCATTTAATTGCTTATATTCAACACTTGCTGCATCAAGATGAGATAACCAATTGTGACGTCAGCCTTAGTTAGGTTAGTTTGTTAGTTAGGGTTTTAAATTTAGAGTTTTGAGAGTGGTTTTGTACACTAGGACTTCAACATTGGAGGTTAGAGATCAGTGCCTTAGGGTATATGGAGTCAATCAAGATAAGGGCACAAGGTTTTGAAAGGATGAAGACTTAAAGACAAGAGGGAAGGGTTCTAAAGTGCTGCAAAGGCAGGGCCCTAGAATCAAAACCCTAGGTGAAAGAGGCTGACTCTGGTGTTGCTTAAGCAAGGCCTCGTGCTCTTTCCTCCTTCCTTAGGTCAACTTGGCAAAACGGCTAGCATAAATGATAAATTTAACTAAAGGATGAGGTGAGAGAAAGTGTTGTAAAGACAAGGCTTTCAAACCCTAGAAGATGATGACCCTAGGTGTAGATAACCTAGGCCTAGGACGTCACCCTCATTCAACCTATGAAATTCAATGCTAGCTTAAGGGAAGTAGCAAGATGAGTATAGCAAAGGCTAGGCTCAATCCTTCTTCTTCAATGGCTGAAATATTTCTCTCTAAGGGGACATGAAACAAGGACCTACTTGTGTGCTTGTTACCTAGGGTTTTAAATCAGCAATT
>JZKD02S1807994.1:60296-71636 GCA_000966675.3 Picea glauca | reverse complement strand
ACATAACGCAACAACTGTTTGTATTCAGAAATATATGTTCACGATATAACATAATCCAACCGGTTCTCAGGAGTGATCTCCTGTTTATAACAGTCTAAAACAAAGATACATAAAAAAAACGGATCCCCCGATCCGAAAATAGCTTGGAATCAAATTTTAAAACGTACTTCACATCTTCGTGACACGTAGTGTGAACGATGAAGAATAAACGACCCATTTTCATCATTATGCCTTCAAGTATCCTGCGAGCGATGACTCCAACTGCCATATGAATCTCTCTGTCTCCCATTCTGACTATAACGCACATATCTTTGAGCGGCTCCAGTGGTATCTCCACGGGTACGAGTTGGTACCTGGTACCGGCAATCCTGTTCCAAAAATAGAAGTGGTACCTAACCCAAGCGACATTAGTTTTAATATCAATTTAAAGCATTAAAATGCATAAGAATAGCTTGAAACATAAAGATACCTTAAGTAGCTCGATTGAATGGTAGGGAGATGTCAATTATGTCAAAACAAGGCCAAAAGGGTGGTACTGGGTATATAAATGGAGGTCTGTGGAATATAATATAGGCAAAAAACATGATCAAAATCGGAGACCAACAGTCTCCTCCTCTTTATGCGTCTCTTTGTTGCCTACATCACTCGACAAAAATGAGCTTTCGAGAGGAGTCAAGACTTTTGGAAATTTGTCATCTTCCATAGATATGATTTCCTTGGGCTTAAATACTTCATTTTGTATGAAAGCGCAAATGCCTTCATCACTAGAGAAAACCTGGCATGATTCTACGTTATCAGGGATGTGAGGACGATATAAAGATTGAAACGTATAATTAGGTCTTTGTGATAAAAGTTGTCAAGTAGGAGATGCTACAAATACAACTTACCTATCAGCCATTGAATTAAGTTCCCTCATAACATGAGTGATATTAAACGATAACATGTTTGAGATGAGCATCCAAAAAACTTGGGTATATCATTTAAGAAATTTATTGCTAGGTGAATAGATCTTATGTACAAGATTCACAACAAGTTCAGAATCACCAAAAACTGAAAGGTGGCCACAACCAAGGTTATAAGAATTCTTGATGCCTAACAATAGGGCTTCAAACTCAGTTACATTGTTCATGCAAGCAAACTCTAACCTATAAGAGAAATTATGAATTTTACCTATAGGAGAGTATAAAATAATTCCAGCTCCATTACCTTTGTTTGAGAATGATCCATCGAAATTTATGTGCCACATGCCATCTTCAAAATCAAATGGTTCAAGGATAGTGTCACCCTCATCAACAAAGATAGAGTACACTCCTAAGTCTTCCTCAAGATAGTTTAGATTGGGTTGAGGAATACTCTATATATGGTGAAATCCTTCCTTCCCTTAGGACTATGATATTCTTTTCGTTCCAAGGGACAGACAAATGTGTCCCATCAAGTGAAAGATATCCCCCTGTTAAGGCTTTCCAGTCTCTTCCTAAGATAATTGAATAATTACTTACTGGCATGTCAATTACTTGGATGTTGAGGGTTGTTCGTATTTCAGGGTGTGCGCACAGAACAAAGGTTACATCCTTGATCTCACCTATATTTGATTGTTGTTGATTGTTATAGGAGAGAATGCTTCTAGAATGTTCATTAGTACGTGATAATCCCAACTCTTACATGATGATATTTGACATTACGCTCAGACCAGACTGCCATCAATTAGGAAACAGTGAGCTATTTTATCCATAATTTTTACCGAAATATATAAATGAGGGTTTTTTTACAGGGTGTCTAAAATTATTTACACCTATCTTATTTACAGTGGAATCCTCTTCTTTTGTCTCTTCAAAAAGATTGGCTATGGTGGAATTGTTTCCTTCCATGAAATTTTTGAGATACTTTTGATGTTAAGGGACGAAAACCATGTCCAAAAGAGTAGCATCAACCTTGATATTAGCCAATTGGTTAAGGATGTTATACTTAGAAGAGGGAAGAGGCGAAGGAACTCCTTGACTTTTAGGAGTTTTGACAGTTTGTACATCAGTATTTTGCAAAGAAGAGCTTGGAGTGGAAGAAGTACGAGGATGATCGAATTTTCCTTTAGTAGCATAACATTTGTTCCTAGTATTTATTATCGTAACATCTTCCAGTTCTGCCCAATCTAGAACAACGATAGTGGTTTTGGGATTATTTCCAAATATTTTATCTCTGGCATTTTTCTTAACTTCACAAGTACTTTATTCTTCTTCGCAAAAGTTACACCAACTGCGAGACATAATGGCCTTTGGCTGAAATTTATTTTCATTTGTATTCCTAAAAGGTGTCGAGGAAGAAGAAGATGCCCCGAGAGTAAGTGAGGGAACATTCCCCTTTCATTCATAGGCTATCATCTGATTGTTCATATCTTACACAAGTTGTAGGAGGGCATACATATCTGTTTATTTGACTAAGTCTCCTTTAGGGAGACTTGTTCTTTCAAGTTTCTCTTCGTACTGCAGGAAAGTGTGAAGAGCAGAGCCAAGATTGTCAATAGCCTTTTCTTTGAGCCTATGACGATAAGGAGAAGGTAGCACATTATAATAATGCATGAAAGCGGCTTGATTTTGGGAGTGTATTAGTTCAGGGATATGATTATATAATTTGATGAAACAGATGTTAAAATTCTTAATAGTCTCACCATCTTTGTAAGAAATATTGTTATATTCCCTTAACTGTTCGGTTGGGCTCTTGGATTGTCCATAAGTGGATGTGAACCAATAAACGAACTCTTCCCAAGTGGAAAGGATTTTTGGAGGGAGATCAAAAACATTTGTTGTCACTTTCCCTTCAAGGGAGTTGACAAATAAGTGCATGCATGTATCATTATCGTTATCCCCGATGTTATGACAAGCATTAGAAAATGCCACGAGGTGTTCGTTTGTAGAAACACTATTATTCCCTGAGAATTGTTGGCCCTCGAACAAGTTTTGAGGAAACCTTGGTCATATTTGGCCCACTTTTGGACTTCGACACCATGGTCGAAGATGGAGTGCCCAGGCGAAGCTGAGATTGCATATCTCACCCATTTTTGCGGGCTATGTGGACCCAATAAGGGGTTCTCTAGGGTTTTTGTAATGCGTTTATGGGATGTCGGTCCATGGGTTTTCCCATGTTTGGCCCTATTGTAAGGGTTTGTAAAAGTATAAATAAAGAAGAATGTATTATAGAAGAGGTAGTCTTTTGAGCTAAGTGAAATTAGTTGGAGTGGCTTTGTGCAAGGGAATGTATGTGTGTTAAGGCTTTGTGCTTGATAGGGAGTTGGCTATGGGCCTTGACCTAGTTTTGGAAGGAGGATCTAGTGCTCAGTGCGCATATCTCTTGTCCGGTGTGAATCTTGACTCTATGGCTTAGTGCACAGGAGTGAATGAATGTAAGATTCAGATGAATAATAAAGAGGCAAAGCGGTTGGTGGACGTAGCCCCACACTGGGGTGAACCACGTATATATGGTGTCTTATGGTTTTATTTGTGCAATGTTATCTTTGTGATATTTTGCTTAGTGCTTAGATCAGAAGGTGTAATGAATATGTATGTTTTTCTTAAATGCTTTGCTTATGTTAAAATGTTAGATCTGATTCACAGTGCTAAGTGCTAAGCGTTTGAAGTGCATAATTTTTGTTGTTACTACGCTAGATCTATCCTTGCATATGTTTTGCGGTGTTAATAAGGTTAATTAACTAATGCATGTCATCTTCTAAGCGTTAATAGAATACTCTGCAAAGTTTTATTATCACATATCTATGTCCCAGTCTGGTTACAGACACCTACGTCATGTAACCACCCATGCTTCTACCTTGGGTGAGACTTCACCTGCTTCGCAGGTGTTGCCGAAAGGGCCGATATTCAGGGTTTTGTTGGTGCGTTGTTAAGCGTTGAACACTGGATCTTACCTTTTCCAACAAATGGTTTCGTTTTCGGGAGGTTAACGCTTGCGTTAAACTCCTCCTATCGTGCTATCATGGTGTATAATTGTGGCTCGACAGAAGGATTAATGTGGATCTGGCGCTAATCCACCTGATCATAGGATTAAGTGTGAAGGGTCCTAACCCTCAACAATTTTATCCAAGGAATGCCTCAAACCGTTCCCTGGCGCAACGCATCAAGGAATCTTACGAAGAAGTAGAGAAAGGAAAGCAAGGTTACAAGGTAGCCTCTATATAGGATGGAACAGTGTGCCTTGCTTACCAAATCCTATCTGGAAATATTGTGAGGAAGAATCGCCCCACACAGGTCATCGGGTTCGTGGTGGACCTCACAGGAAAATGTGTGGAGGGCATGTAGATGAACTGGGCGAACTACCTTGTCAATGAGCTAGAAAAGGATTGTCGTGAAGCCCAAGATTTGGGATATGAATTCCATTATAGCTGGCTGATCATTTTGATCGCATTTGTCACTTGGAAAATTCCTGAAGGAGCCACCTTCCCAAAGATCAAACCCTCGGAGNATCGAATTTTCCTTTAGTAGCATAACATTTGTTCCTAGTATTTATTATCGTAACATATTCCAGTTCTGCCCAATATAGAACAATGATAGTGGTTTTGGGATTCTTTCCAAATATTTTATCTCTGGCATTTTTCTTAACTTCACAAGTACTTTATTCTTCTTCGCAAAAGTTACACCAACTGCGAGACATAATGGCCTTTGGATGAAATTTATTTTCATTTGTATTCCTAAAAGGTGTCGAGGAAGAAGAAGATGCCCCGGGAGTAAGTGAGGGAACATTCCCCTTTCGTTCATATGCTATCATCTGATTGTTCATATCTTACACAAGTTGTAGGAGGGCATACATATCTATTTATTTGACTAAGTCTCCTTTAGGGAGACTTGTTCTTTCAGGTTTCTCTTCGTACTGCAGGAAAGTGTGAAGAGAAGAGCCAAGATTGTCAATAGCCTTTTCTTTGAGCCTGTGATGATAAGGAGAAGGTAGCACATTATAATAATGCATGAAAGCGGCTTGATTTTGGGAGTGTATTAGTTTAGGGATATGATTATATAATTTGATGAAACATATGTTAAAATTCTTAATAGTCTCACCATCTTTGTAAGAAATATTGTTATATTCCCTTAACTATTCGGTTGGGCTCTTGGATTGTCCATAAGTGGATGTGAACCAATGAACGAACTCTTCCCAAGTGGAAAGGATTTTTGGAGGGAGATCAAAAACATTTTTTGTCACTTTCCCTTCAAGGGAGTTGACAAATAAGCGCATGCATGTATCATTATCGTTATCCTCGATGTTATGACAAGCATTAGAAAATGCCACTAGGTGTTCATTTGTAGAAACACTATTATTCCCTGAGAATTGTTGGCCCTCGAACAAGTTTTGAGGAAACCTTGGTCAGATTTGGCCCACTTTTGGACTTTGACACCATGGTCGAAGATGGAGTGCCTAGGCGAAGCTGAGATCGCAGATCTCACCCATTTTTGTGGGCTATGTGGACCCAGTAAGGGGTTCTCTAGGGTTTTTGTAATGCGTTTATGGGATGTCGGTCCATGGGTTTTCCCATGTTTGTCCCTACTGTAAGGGTTTGTAAAAGTATAAATAAAGAAGAATGTATTATAGAAGAGGTAGTCTTTTGAGCTAAGTGAAATTAGTTTGAGTGGCTTTGTGCAAGGGAATGTATGTGTGTTAAGGCTTTTTGCTTGATAGGGAGTTGGCTATGGGCCTTGACCTAGTTTTGGAAGGAGAATCTAGTGCTCAGTGCGCAAATCTCTTGTCCGGTGTGAATCTTGACTCTATGGCTTAGTGCACAGGAGTGGATGAATGTAATATTCAGATGAATAATAAAGAGGCAAAGCGATTGGTGGACATAGCCCCACACTGGGGTCAACCACGTATATAGGGTGTCTTATGGTTTTATTTGTGCAATGTTATCTTTGTGATATTTTGCTTAGTGCTTAGATCAGAAGGTGTAATGAATATGTATGTTTTTCTTAAATGCTTTGCTTATGTTAAAATGTTAGATCTGATTCACAGTGCTAAGTGCTAAGCGTTTGAAGTGCATAATTTTTGTTGTTACTACGCTAGATCTATCCTTGCATATGTTTTGCGGTGTTAATAAGGTTAATTAACTAATGCATGTCATCTTCTAAGCGTTAATAGAATACTCTGCAAAGTTTTATTATCACATATCTATGTCCCAGTCTGGTTACAGACACCTACGTCATGTAACCACCCATGCTTCTACCTTGGGTGAGACTTCACCTGCTTCGCAGGTGTTGCCGAAAGGGCCGATATTCAGGGTTTTGTTGGTGCGTTGTTAAGCGTTGAACACTGGATCTTACCTTTTCCAACAAATGGTTTCGTTTTCGGGAGGTTAACGCTTGCGTTAAACTCCTCCTATCGTGCTATCATGGTGTATAATTGTGGCTCGACAGAAGGATTAATGTGGATCTGGCGCTAATCCACCTGATCATAGGATTAAGTGTGAAGGGTCCTAACCCTCAACAATTTTATCCAAGGAATGCCTCAAACCGTTCCCTGGCGCAACGCATCAAGGAATCTTACGAAGAAGTAGAGAAAGGAAAGCAAGGTTACAAGGTAGCCTCTATATAGGATGGAACAGTGTGCCTTGCTTACCAAATCCTATCTGGAAATATTGTGAGGAAGAATCGCCCCACACAGGTCATCGGGTTCGTGGTGGACCTCACAGGAAAATGTGTGGAGGGCATGTAGATGAACTGGGCGAACTACCTTGTCAATGAGCTAGAAAAGGATTGTCGTGAAGCCCAAGATTTGGGATATGAATTCCATTATAGCTGGCTGATCATTTTGATCGCATTTGTCACTTGGAAAATTCCTGAAGGAGCCACCTTCCCAAAGATCAAACCCTCGGAGCCGTTGGTCGCTCAGTTTTCCACCCTGTGGTACACCAACAACATGACGAAGCAACGGTAGTCCAATGTCATGTTTCATGCATACTATCAGCAGTTGAAGGTCACCATTGAATCATTCTCGTGGATGACACCACGCACCCTACACCAGTACCAACCAAGAGCAAAGTTCTGCGATGATCCTCATTTCATCTGCATCACCACACACAGAGATGAGAACGAGGAATAATTGCAGTCGTACTACAAGCTGACGGATGATGATATGGAGAAGATCACAAAGGAATGGCCAGAGGATTTTCTTGTACCTGTCGTTGATGCAGAATTATCCATCATTGACACCATAGAAAGCCCCATAGTCACACGGGTTGAGCATGTCAGACAGTCCAGTGGGACGAAGAAGAAGAAAAATTAGGAAGAAGTCAAGGACATTGAGAGAGATGACAAGGACAACGCTTCTGAAGGAAGTCTGGCTCACCAGGAGGAGGAGAAGATGAATCAGAAGGACAGGGAGGAGGAGATGAGGGAGCATAAGAGCAAGGAGGAGGCGAAGCTACCATCCCTCCACTTGAGGATCCACCTGTTGGGATAGTAACACCAAAGAAGAGGAAGGTTTCTCCAAAGAAACCTTAAGCTAGGAAGAAGACGTGGGCTAATAATTCCTAGTTGGAGGCCACACTCACTGAGGACGACATAAGTATGGTTCGCGGAGCTATGGAGGACACTTCCGAGGAAATCTTGCAGAGATATGGAGAGAAGCAGAAGGAGCTATATGGAAGGATCGAGAAGGAATTAAAGGAAGTACAACAAGTTGTTCATTTGGTCTGCGCAGTTCCTACTACATCATCTGCACTTTCCTTGTCATGGACTGCAAAATTGGGGGATGAACCAGCTCAATTGAGAAATATTGTGGATGCAACAGAATATTGATTTCAAAGAGCTCACAAAGAGAAGGATAAGGCTACAGAAGCCTTGAAAAATGAGAAGGACGAAGTCTTGGTACAATTACGAGCAGCGCATGACAATGTAGTTGCTCATGAAAACAACAAAGTAGAGCTTCAAGAAAAGCTTCAAGAGAGAAAATCCTAGCTACAGAGAGAAAAGGAGCAGTTGCTCGCAGAGAGAGACATGGTCAAAGAAGCGGTGAGTAAATCATGTCTCTTTGTGCTAGGCTTGGCACAGGAAGGGGAAGAGTCAGTCGAAGCTCAAATAGTGAAGTTCATTGAGACCCTCCAGCAGCTTCATACTAGGATAACAGAATTGGAGGCCCAAACAGTTCCGAGCACCCCGCAAGAGGTGAATGACCAGAGGGAGGAGACTGTTAAGAAAACATTAGTAAGAATCAGAGCCCTAGCCTCAGAATGTAAACAAATAAGTGATAGGACAACCCAGACATATGAACGCCTCATCGAGGATCCAGAGCTAAGGAAGCTGGAAGCACAGTTACAGGAGGCATAACAAAAAGAATTCTTCATGCAAGAACAAATGAAGTTGCTCACCGCAATGGAAAGAATGAAGAGATCCCAGGAGCAGCGTGTAGTGCAGCAGCAAATCATTGCCCTCCAGGGTAGGATAATGGAAGTCACGCAGAAGCTACAACATGTGCAAGAGGAATCCTGCAAGATGTTCAAAGAGATTGATGGACAGGGCTCGCAATTGGTTCAAGTGGTTGCAACAGTCGAACAATTCTTGGAAGGGCCTGTTACAGAGCAGACGATCTAGGAGCTCACTAATCAAGTGGCTCAGGAAAAACAGCAAGTCGAGGCAACTTGAGTTAAGCTCGAGTATTTCGAAGCAACGTTGTCTGGACCAGAGTGACTCAAGACAAGTCGCAGTTGAGTGTTGGGGCATGTTGGCCCTCAACCAAGTTTTGAGGAAAACTTGGTCAGATTTGGCCCACTTTTGGACATCGACACGATGGTCGAAGATGGAGCACCCATGTGAAGGTGAGATCGTGGATCTCACCCATTTTTGCGGACTATGTGGACCTAGTAAGGGGTTCTCTAGGGTGTTTGTAATGGGTTTATGGGATGTCGGCCCATGGGTTTTCCCATGTTTCTCCCTATTGTAAGGGTTTGTAAAAGTATAAATAAATAAGAATGTATTGTAGAAGAGGTAGTCTTTTGAGCTAAGTGCAATTAATTCGAGTGGCTTTGTGAAAGGGAATGTATGTGTGTTAAGGATTTGTGCTTGATAGGGAGTTGGCTCTGGGACTTGACCTAGTTTTGGAAGGAGGATATGGTGCTCAGTGCCTAGATCTCATGTCCGGTGTGAAGCTTGACTCTGTGGCTTAGTGCACAGGAGTGGATGAATGTAAGATTCAGACGAATAATAAAGAGGCGAAGTGGTTGGTGGATGTAGCCCCACACTGGGGTGAACCACATATATCTGGTGTCTTATGGTTTGATTTTTGCAATGTTATCTCTGTTATGTTTTGCTTAGTGCTTAGATTAGAAGGTGTAATGAATATGTATGTTTTTCTTAAATGATTTTCTTATGTTAAAATTCTAGATCTGATTCACAGTGATAAGTGCTAAGAATTTGAAGTGCATAATATTTGTTGTTACTACGCTAGATCTATCCTTGGGTATGTTATGAGATGTTAATAAGGTTAATGAACTAATGCATGTCATATTCTAAGAGTTAATAGAATACACTGCGACGTTTTATTATCATATATCTTTGTCCCATCCTGGTTACATACACCTGCGTCCTGTAACCCCCCTTCTTCTATCTCGGGTGAGACCCATCCTGGTTACAAACACTTGCGTCCTATAACCCCCCCTTCTTCTACCTCAGGTGAGACTTTGCCTACTTCGCAGGTGTTGCCGAAAGGGCCGATAGTCGGGGTTTTTTTGGTGCTTTGTTAAGCGTTGAACCCTAGGTCTACCCTGTGCCAACAAGAACTTAGGAATATGTTCTTTAAACTTCGATAATGGGTGTGTATCGGGTGTGAAATTCAAGGGAGAAGAAACATGCCATGGAGTGGTCGTAGAGTCTTCTTCAAACTGAAAAATCCCATACTTTGTTATCAATTTAGTAGAATTGGTAGTGGATTGAACAAGGATTTGATGGCTGTATATACTACCAATTACTGATGAAGCAAAAGGATGGGAGGAGGAGGCACCTCTGGTTCCAATACCACTACCTGTGGATGTCATGTTGAAAGTAATAGGTATAGGTGATGAGGGTGAACTAGAAAAATCAAACAAAGTTCTCCTTAGAGAAATTTCTTTGGTTGATAGGACGATTTTCCGCCTTCCTATTTCAGAGATATGAGTAGCTTCAGGGGACAATCCTCTTCAAGAGAGAGATGATAGGATTTGAAGACATGAAATGTAAACCAAGGTTTTTAAGAAAAGAGAGGTTACTATTGATTTCTAGGTTGCCTTTTCTTGGCTTCCAAGCATTCACAGATACTTATATCTCTTTCAACTACTTCCCAAGAGCATTCAATCTCAACCCGAGTACTAGCAGTTTCTAAAATAGTATTGAATAAGGTCAAAGCAATTCTAGTTTGATCCTTAAGGCCATTTTCAATATTAGGTTATCTTATGGTCGGTACTGTCATGGAAAAAATCAGTCAAAGAGTACTTAAATAAAACAAAAAGATTCAAAGATAATCGTGAATACAATCAACCAAAGAGATATGGAAGATCTCCCCAGTATGGTCGCCAAATAAATGTTGAGGAAAAGGTATAAAGAACCTTGCTCAAGCATTTTCAGATCTTGTCTGGATAAGACAAGATAGTTGGGAATGTCACCCGGGGTTTATAGCCTAAAAAATAATCACTTAATCCACAAGTATCAAGTACAAAGGATCAAGGATGATTTTAAGTTTATAACAATGTACAATAAAATTAAACAAGTTATGTGAGACTATACATAATTTACAATAATGTAAATATGGAGATAAAAGCAAAAGAAAGAACCATATCATGAAGACACATATGTGAGACATAAACAATAATCTGATTTTATTTCATTCTAAGATACAAAATTGAGTTCTCTTTTACAAACCCCTGCGAGGGTAGCGACCAAAGTCATATTTAGAATCCTTCGATGGGAAACATACAAAAAGAATTTGACAACACAATAAAACTGAAACTAATGATCTGGATCAACTTGCCACAACATGTTGCCACTGGACTGCGGAAGATATTCTTTATCAATCATGAAATTTAATTCATAAACAAACAAGAATACACGAACTGCCAAAGATAAATCAAACACCTTTAAAACAAGCTGTTGAAATATGTTATTCGGTTTTGAATCCTACTACCTTCAATAAGACCTTGTTGTCATCAAGAGGATTAAGCTTTCTAGTAAACTCAAAATGAATGAAAACTGAAAATATCTCACTAATATAGACAAAACCTTATGGTTGTAGCTCTCCTTCTATTCTCTCCACCTTGTCTCTTCATTTGATTGAGATTTTATGCTTCCTCAATAAGTTGGGATAATTCAACTACTTTCTTTAGTTAAG
>JZKD02S1807983.1:47225-58841 GCA_000966675.3 Picea glauca | reverse complement strand
AGATGTGATACGCCAAAATTAATCGGAATAGATAGTAATCTTATCGTTGTCATCTGCATATATACATTTAAAAAACTTAGGCTTTGAACTTTATTTTTCTAAATATAACTAATTAATTAATTGTTAAGCGAAGCCTTTACAATGGCTTTATTGGTATCTAAATAACTAGTTAAACTTAGGCTTTGAACTTATTGTTTTCAAAATCTAACTAATTAAATAATTGTTAAGCAAAACCTATACAATGGCTTTATTGGTATCCAAATGACTAGTCTCATGTATGGGAAGTTATTTTTGATAATCCGTGACATCATGGTGGTAAGAAGACTATAGAACATTGTAATTTGTATTTAAATTTTTTAAAAATATAGAACATTAGTATTATTATTATAAAAATTATATATATATGATAGGTAAATATTAATTGTGTATGTACAAATATGATGATGATGAATATTAACATCAATTGGTATATATTTTCATTATTATGCCCCCCCTCCCACCCTCTTCAATTTATTTAAAATTTTATTTTTATGCTCAAAAAGCATCGAGAAAAGCCTTCCCAAATCATCATAGTTTTGATGACTTAGGAGGTCACGAAGGTCGGTAATATGGAAGACATTTTTAAATCAACATCTAATATGGGTATAAGGAGGCTAATCCAAGAGAAATTGTTTTTCCTCCTCTACCAGCTTTATGTCACAAAGGTGACAGATTCTCTCATCCCATGGTGCTTTCCTAGTTATCTAACTTCTAGTTTCACTATGCCACTGGTGAGAGTTTGTTCTTATTCTAGCAATGTTGATTTTCTTCTTTGCACTTTTCAAAACTCCTAGATAATTTGGATCTTCTAACTTAAGGTTGACCACCTCCTTGTAGTATCTTGATTTTCTTTAATCCGCTAATTATTTCTCGCATCACATATTTCCTTAAATTTAAAAGTGATAGTATTTGTAATATTATTCATATTTTACATGATGAATTCTTGTATTTTCCAATGATTTAGTCAAGATTTGACATTTATATTGATTATAATTTGAAGCAATTTTGGGGAGCCTCTTGTCATCCATGTTGTTTATCTTGTTTTTGTACATTAGGTATATATGATAGGATAGGGTGTATTGTCCTTAATTTTGAAATTAAGAACTATAAAATTCTTTTGGATTTCTTCCATCTTTCTTCAAAATTCTCTAAATATACTACAACCAAAAACTTTACTTCTATATAAAATAATTAAAATAATTGAAATGCTAATTTTTTTTTGTTATCAGCCAATTGAGATAAAAAAAATATGTGTAATGTGTCATTTCCCTCCTGTCGACTAACAGTGCTGCAAATTTGTAGAGTCAGAGTTCATATTTTGTTTCTGCCATTTCCTGCACTTTGTGAAACATTTAGACAGGGCAATGCTACCTCCTGCATCAAGGCCACGTGGGCGAAAGAGCGTTTGTCGTGGTTCAAATGGTTGACCAATTATGGAGGCAAAGGAGCAAATGGTGGAAGTTAATGAAGCAAGTGGCGGATCAATAGAGGTTCAAATATCACCTCAGTCCTTCGCGTGTAGGTTTGAATGATAGCGACCTGTAGGTCAACGTACAGGAAGAGCGTGGGAATACGAATGGGTTTTGTACTACCGAACATCATGTATACGCATAAAGGTGGGTCAGATGTTTATTCTTCACTTTGAACTATGCCTACGCCTATGCGAATTTTCATAAAGATTTTTTTATGAAAATTATAAATCTTTAATCTTTATAACTTATTTCACCACTTTGTTTAATGATTTTTATTTTTTTTAATTTTCAACCTAACTATTAATAATAGTTATTGCATAAATTTTTTTTTTAAGTATTTTACAATTTTTTTTACAAATTAGAAAAATGTTTCTTTATATCATTACAATTACAATCATAATAACTTAATTAGTATAAGTATCTCAATCTTCTATACTAATCCAGGCTTGCATGAGTGAGAGTTGACTTACTAACAAAATCATAATACACATACATGAATTGCAAGCAAAACCCACATCCTTGTATTAATAATTCCATATATTGTCAAGAAAAGAGATTGTTTTAGCTCATGTTAAACTAGCTCTGTTCCATATATTGTGAAGAAGAGAGATTGTTCTAGCTCATGTTAAACTAGTTCTAGGAACAAAGATCCCCTAAAAATCAAAATCAATCCTACCATAGTAAATAAAACATAACTCTTTTTAGCTTGTTGATCACTCATGACAATTTGCACCAGAGTCATTCTATATGCATGTGAGGGCTCATTTCTTCACCAACTTGGGATCCAAGTATAAGGGTACATTTTGCTGCACTCTTAACAACCCCCTTAAGTTTTGAGCAAAACATAGGTCCTCATTTTTCTCTTTTTTTTTGGATTTATATTGATCTTTATTGTGTTGTAGCCTACTTTTTTTTCAATTCTTTTGAAATGAATAAGTTACACAAACCTCCATGTTTCACTATTTTGATTATGAATAAGTCCCATTCCTTTTGACTTGATGTTTTCATTTAATAAGTTTTTAAGTAGGAAGTACTTTTTGAATTTTTCTATGATTTCCCAAATCGAGCCCCTTTCCTCAACTTTTTATTTTTTCCTAGTTTGATTTCCATTTCTTTTTTATTAAAGTTTTTTTAACTTTGAACCCAATTCTTTTTTTTTTTTTTGTTAATTTGTGCGGAACCTGTTGGCTACGCGATTAACCTGTGGCTTGAGAAACCGCGACTCAGGGGCATCTAAGCCTTCAAAATCACCCGGGGATCGCAACCGACCTGAGCCACACCAACCCTTAACATGGTTGGATTTTTTGTCCCCGCAGGCTTCGAACCGGTGACTTTAACATCACGGAGTGGCTTAACAACACACTCCGTCACTGACTGTCCTACACCTCGGGGACTGAACCCAATTCTTTTTGTTTGAACTCTTCAAATGATCTTTTCTTTCTTATCTTTCTTTTTTCTAACATTTACTCCCAAACCTCAAAATAAGGCTCGATTCCCAAATCTAGCTCATCTCCTTTTGATTTTCGAACTTCTTCCCAATTTTCCAATCGAGCACCATTCTTCTTATCTTTGAACTTGTCTTCCCCTAATTTTTGAATCAAGACTAACTTCAAAATTGGTCCCTAACCTCACTTCCCTTTACTAAGCCTTGTTCGAATTTGGAGATTAGTGATGATTTTTGAATTACATCCTCATATAAACATTTGAATTGTTCAAACTTTTGGTTTTTGTTTAGACGATCTTTTGTTATTATACCTCCTCTTTAAACTTTAGGTTGAACATTTTAAGGTCCAAATCTGCAATCGGCTCAATTTCCAAATCAATCCCTCCCATCACCAAAGATACTATAATCCGTATAATTTGGCAGTCACGTTCAATCTTGAAATCGATACTTCCCCATCAAACATTAGCAAGAAGGGGTTACAATTTTTCAATCAAGCCCCAATTTTCAAATCGACCTCCCTTGCCACTAATGTTTGTTCACTTCTTTGACCTTCTTGAGCCTCCATGTAATCTTCAAACTCTTGCTATTGAAAAAGAGGTCTTTCTTTCGAAAAAACTTTAGAGTTTGATTGTAATTGACCATATTTTCTAAACCAAGACTCCTTTCCATTGAATGCTCATAATGCATCATGATTTCCTAGTTGGTTAAAAACTTAAAATCAATATTGTTATCCCCTAGCCTAGGGATCACTAAGGAGATCATGTCTCAAGGCCCAGAGGTTCTAGACATCAAGTACCGAGAACCAGACGACTTGAGCATGGCCCCTCTTTTCTTCAGTGTAGTTCATTCATCACCAACAACAGTATCCATCCCACAAGTCTGGTCCTGATGTAGCGGTGGGTCTTGTTCCATGAGGTAATGAGTCTGGGTACCATGGTATGTATTACTCTAATTTTTGAAGTACTTGAATATGTTGTATTGAATCCTTCTTCATTTCATGACGTTTTCTTGGAAATTATGCTCTTTGCCTCATTTATACCTAAAAGGGTAACACGGTGCCCTAGTAAGATGGTTTCCCTTTAGGATGGGTTGCTACTAGGTGGGCCTATGAAAATTCGTCGCCCATTCCCTCCATACTTGCCACTTTATATCCTTATTCCTTCCATCCCCCTGACCCCCTATCGTTGTTTGGGCATTGGGATTGGCTATGCTAGGAAGGGTTGTGCCTTACCTTGTGGCAAGAAGGGGCTAAAGGCCCATAGGGTAAAATTAGCTGGAAAGAGTTAAAATACAATGGTGAAACCTTTGAGATTATTCGCTCAGGGATCCCCAAGAAAGATGTGAAAATATTCTCAGTAATAAAAGGGGACCCATAATATACATAAACACTCAAGGTACTAGTTGATGGATATGAGGTCTCATCACAAGCAGACCTATTATGACCATAGGCATGTAGCGGTATGACACTACCACCTATCTGGTCACAAAACCGGGGTAGTGGCTCTTGGTGGCATAGCCAAGAGAAAGGGGGTGTCATTATGAGCCAACCTTCTCATTTATGTGAGATGTTTGTGGATAATGCTATCACCTATGGTCATCAATCCAGAATAGTGTCCCTCAATGATTCTCTTGAAGCACAAAAGAAAAAGATAAAAATAAATAAATCTAATAATCAAAGGAAATGAATGGGATAGGAAACAATTTCATTTATGACAAGGTGCAACTCGCCCTCTACAAAGGCACCCACAGGTAAGACTTTACATTTCCCTATTATTACATGCACCCCATTCCAAAATACTTACCCTATTCCACCTCATACACTTACATGAGTTGGATTAGATCCCTTACATGAGTTGGATTAGATCCCACCTGGGAAACACCCCAAAATTAAGAGAGGTTAACCCAATAGGACACCCTAAGACCTTCTCCAAACCTAACTTGTCAAGTTGCATAACGTCTTTGAGAATTTTTTTGAGTTAATGGGGGCTTGATGCACATGTTTGGGTAATTTAATTATTGGATGTGATTTACATGCTATGATCCCTGTGACTTATGAACCCCTGGAGGGCGTACTTGTTCTTGCTGCAGGACCTTGAGAAAACATTAGCAAGAAGGGGTTCCAATTTTTCAATCAAGCCCCAATTTTGAAATGGACCTCCCTTGCCACTAATTTTTGTTCACTTATTTGACCTTCTCGAGCCTCCATGTAATATTCACACTCTTTCTCGTAAAAAAGACGTCATGCTTTCGAAAAAAAATTAGAGTTTGATTATAATTGACCAGATTTTTTAAATCAAGACTCCTTTCCACTAAATGCTCATAATGCATCTTGATTTCCTAGTTGGTCAAAACCTTTGAATCATGCCTCCTCCTGATGAATGCTAGTTATGGTTCCATGATCAAGTCCGATGCCCAAATCAATTCTTCCTTCTCTAAAAGATAGTGAGAACAAAGATCGATCATTAAGTTGGCCTCAATTCTTAGATCAACCCCTTTGATTTCAAAATTTTCACACACATGGAATTTTAAAAGTTTAGATTGGATTTTATAACACATACATGTCACTTGTGCATTGATGCACTTTTAAAGAACGTTTTGTCTTGGCCCAATTTGATGGAACCATAACTTGAGCCACCACCTTTAAAAGTTATAAATAACACCAAGATTGTCATTTGGTGCATCAAATTGGAAACTTAAAGTCCAACACAAAATTTTGTTTGTTCAAATAATCGATTCATTCAACTCGTGATTGGTTTTCCCCTTGTACTTCTTGAAAATATATAGGAATCCATGAGTGGTACAACCAAAAATAGTCATTTATCCATTAGCATCTCTAACTAGGTACCCAATTTGGAAATGATCTTGTTCAGTTAGTAGATTATGCTTTTTAAAATGAGATCGTTACTTGCATTCTTGTGGTAAGATGTATATTGGATCCAAAATTTTCTTTAGTTCGAAAGATCAATTAGTGATTGGATGAAACTCCGTAAATTTTTTTTCACCGCCTTGAAAAAATGTTGACGTCTACATGGACCACTCGCATGAGCTATGAACTTATTTCCCCCGAGAATTGATTCTGAGAAACATGGGATCAAACTATAAATATTAGCTAAAATTTGAAGCTATGTGTCTACTTCAATAAAAAAACACCTTACGTTAGGGTCAATATCATCATCCTTAAAGAGTAGTTTTCATTTTCAATTTTTGTAAGCAATTCACTAATTCAATTAATTTAATTTTCTGAGCTAAACCTAGTATGCCCTATTTCTATGTCATGCAAACACATGATATTTTATATATGGTTGTGAAAGGATGTTAGAAGAGGAAGAAGGTGTGCAAGATAAATCAATAGTAGGATAACCAAAGGATTCAATTGAGATTATAGAAAATACTAAATAAGAAACACCAACTGACAATAAGACCCTCACAACAATAGAGTCATAAATTAAAAGGCAGAAGAAATCTATGAAGGGAAAGTAACCAAACATGAAATCCCAATGTACTAAATATGTTCAACTACCCATTTACATAAAATTATTACACTACTTAAATTGATGGGGACAACACATACAATGAATTGTTCCATTTGATCCAAGATAGGAAAGGGATCATGGATGATAATAAATTGAATGGAAGACAAGAAGAACTCATCATAGCAAAAAAATTAAAGAAATCCTTTATACACAATAAAACAACCAAATCTCCAATATTTTCCTTAGTAGTGATCACATATCTAATATAACATACATAAGTTAGCACCATGATGATTCTGAATGACCAGAGAAAGTGTGTTGGACCATTCACATAAACAAACTTTGAAGCTTACTGCAAGATGTTAAAGTTTGAAATCTACTTCCCCAATGAGTGGCTAACAGATTTTGTTTGTGACCATATATTATATGATATCCTTGTTGATTGGTATGGGGAAGGGTGGACTTTCACATTGTAAGTTGTAAGAATTTCCCCACCAAACACCTCAATTTAGGATATACATGGGAAACCCAATTACTAATAAAGATATACGAACAGAAAAATATAACTTATATGAAGACATGTTGGGTGCCAATGATGTTTGAATGATGAGCGACCTGTAGGTCAACAAACAGGAAGAGCCTGGGAATACGAATGGGTTTTGTACAACAACCCAACATCACTTTGGGTTTTGTACAACAACCCAACCCAACGAAAGGTGGGTCAGATGTTTATTCTTCACTTTGAACTATGCCTATGCCTATGTGAATTTTCATAAAGATTTTTTATGAAAATATAAATCTTTAATCTTTATAACCTTTTTAACCACTTTGTTTAATGATTTTTTTTTTTTTAATTTTCAACCTAACTACTACTAATAATTATTGCATAGAATTTTTTTTTTAAGTATTTTACAACTTTTTTACAAATTACAAAAACGTTTCTTTGTATCATTACAATTACAATCATGATAACTTAATTAGTATAAGCATCTCAATATTCTATAAAAATTCAGGCATGCATTAGTGAGAGTTGACTTACTAACAAAATCATAATACACATACATGAATTGCAAGCAAAACCCACATCACTATATTAATAATTACATATATTGTCAAGAAAAGAGATTGTTTTAGCTCATGTTAAACTAGCTCTATTCCATATATTGTCAAAAAGAGAGATTGTTTAAGCTCATGTTAAAGTAGTTCTAGGAACAAAGATCCGCTAAAGATCAAAATCAATCCTACCATAGTAAATAAAACATAACTCTTTTTAGCTTGTTGGTCACTCATGACAATTTGCACCAGAGTCATTCTATATGCATGTGAGGGCTCATTTATTCACCAACTTGGGATCCAAGTATAAGGGTACATTTCTCTGCACTCTCAATAACCCCTTTAAGTTTTGAGCAAAACATAGGTCCTCATTTTTCTCTTTATTTTTGGATTTATATTGATCTTCATTGTGTTGTAGCCTACCTTTTTTCAATTCTTNTATGTTCTCCTTTTTTGCAGCACACTAACCATAGAGGTATAGAAATCAACGACCAATATATTCCAGCAACACATGTTCAAACTCAAGGGGAGCCTTCTCATAACTTTCGTCCACGAACCAGGACCATCTTATGAACATTTTAATGTAATTGTTCTTCATCTGCATTCCTTATTTTTATTTTTCCTTCTCTTCTAAGTTACTAAGTTGGAAATTAACATTTTTATATTTTTTTTATTAGGACACCATTCAATGCAATTAAAATGGAGATATGCACTCCATAAATTCAAGGGAAAGAAATGTTGGAAGTAATGCAACAATTCCTAATGTAAACTAATATTGAAATTAAAAACTAAAAAATTCTTTTGGATTTCTTCCATCTTTCTTCAAAATTCTATAGATATACTTCAACCCAAAACTTTACTTCTATATAAAATAATTGGAATAATTGAAGTGATATTTTTTTTTATCATACAACGATAATATTTTGTGAAGATGCACCTCAAATATATATCAATGAATAATGCCTTTATCGCAATTCAAAAGCTAAAATGTCGGCTGTTCGTTACCACAATTCAAAACGCTGCAAAGCTCCGGTGAAAGCAGCCAATTGAGATAAAAAAAAAAAATGTGTAATGTGTCATAACCATCGTTGAAGAGCTGCAAAGTTCCTGTGGAAACAACGAATAGAGAAATGAAATAAATCCTTGCAAACAATGGATTCAGATTTTCTGAGACACTTGTTTCCCTCCTGTCGACTAACAGTGCTGCAAATTTGTAGCGTCAGAGTTCATATTTTGTTTCTGCCATTTCCTGCACTTTGTGAAACATTTAGACAAGGCAATGCTACCTCCTGCATCAAGGTCACGTGCGCGAAAGAGCGTTTGTCGTGGTTGTACAGCGTTCAGATCAACAAATTGGTTGTCAATTATGGAGGCAAAGGAGCAAATGGTGGAAGTTAATGAAGCAAGTGGCGGATCAATAGAGGTTCAAATATCACCTCAGTCCTTCGCATGTAGGTTTGAATGATGAGCGACCTGTAGGTCAACAAACAAAAAGAGCGTGGGACTACGAATGCGCTTTGTATAACCCAACATCATGTATACGAATAAAGGTCGGTCAGATGTTTATTCTTCACTTTGAACTATGCCTATGCCTATTTTCATAAAGATTTTTTTATGAAAATTATAAATTTTTAATCTTTATAACTTTTTTCACCACTTTGTTTAATGGTTTTTATTTTTTTTTATTTTTCAACCTAACTAATAATAATAATTATTGCATATATATATATTTTTTAATATTTTACAACTTTTTTTATAAATTATAAAATTGTTTCTTTATATCATTACAATTACAATCATGATAACTTAATTAGTATAAGCATCTCAATCTTCTATACTAATTCAGGCATGGATCAGTGAGAGTTGACTTACTAACAAAATCATAATACACATACATGAATTGCAAGCAAAACCCACATCACTATATTAATAATTCCATATATTGTCAAGAAAAGAGATTGTTTTAGCTCATGTTAAACTAGCTTGGTTCCATATATTGTCAAGAAGAGAGATTGTTTTAGCTCATGTTAAACTAGTTTTAGGAACAAAGATCCCCTAAAGATCAAAATCAATCATACCATAGTAAATAAAACATAACTCTTTTTAGCTTGTTGATCACTCATGACAATTTGCACCGGAGTCATTCCATATGCATGTGAGGGCTCATTTCTTCACCAACTTGGGATCCAAGGGGTCATACCATATGCATGTGAGGGCTCATTTCTTCACCAACTTGGGATCCAAGTATAAGGGTACATTTTGCTGCACTCTCAACAACCCCCTTAATTTTTGAGCAAAACATAGGTCCTCATTTTTCTCTTTCTTTTTGGATTTATATTGATCTTCATTGTGTTGTAGCCTACTTTTTTTCAATTCTTTTGAAATGAATAAGTTACATGAACCTCCATGTTTCACTATTTTGATGATGACTAAGTCTCATTTCTTTTGACTTTATGTTTTCATTTAATAAGTTTTTAAGTAGGAAGTACTTTTTGAATTTTTCTATGATTTCCCAAATCAAGCCCCTTTCCTCAACTTTTTATTTTTTCTTAGTTTGATTTCCATTTCTTTTTTATTAAAGTTTTTTTAACTTTGAACCCAATTCTTTTTGTTTGAACTCTTCAAACGATCTTTTCTTTCTTATCTTTCTTTTTTCTAACATTTACTCCCAAACCTCAAAATAAGGCTCGATTCCCAAATCTAGCCCATCTCCCTTTGATTTTCGAACTTCTTCCCAATTTTCCAATCGGGCACCATTCTTCTTATCTTTGAACTTGTCTTCCCCTAATTTTTTAATCAAGCCTAACTTCAAAATTGGGCCCTAAAATCACTTCCCTTTACTAAGCCTTGTCCAAATTTGGAGATTAGTCGTGATTTCTCATTAGGCCCTCCTATAAACATTTGCAATGTTTCAACTTTTGGTTTTTGTTTAGACGTTTTTTTGTTATTCTACCTCCTCTTTAAACTTCAGGTTGATCATTTTAAGGTCCAATTCTTCAATTGGCTTGGTTTCCAAATAGATCCCTCCCATCACCAAAGATCCTATAATCCTGGTATAATTTGGCAGTCAGACTCGATCTTGAAAACGATCCTTCGCCATCAAACATTAGCAACAAGGGGTTACATTTTTGCAATCAAGCCCCAATTTTCAAATCGACCTCCCTTGCAACTAAATTTTGTTCACTTCTTTGACCTTGTTGAGACTCCATGTAATCTTCAAACTCTTGCTACTAAAAAGGAGGTCTTGCTTTCAAAATATTTTAGAGTTTGATTGTAATTGACCAGATTTTCTAAGCCAAGACTCCTTTCCAATGAATGCTCAAAATACATCCTAGTTTCCTAGTTGGTCAAAACCTTTGAATCAAGCCTCTTATCCCCTAGCCTAAGGATAAGTAAGGAGATCACGTCTCAAGGTCCAGAGGTTTTTGACATCGAGTACCAAGAGCCAGATGAATTGAGCATGGCCCCAGAGGACCCTTCTTTTCTTCAGTGTAGTTCATTCATCACCAACAACAATATCCATCCCACCAGCCTCGCCCTGAAGTAGAAGTGGGTCTTTCTCCATGAGGTAATGAGTTCGAGTATCATGGTATGTATCAATTTGATTTTTGAAGTACTTTAATATGTTGTATTGAATCTTTCATCATTTCATGATGTTTTCTTGGAAATTATGGTCCTTTCCTCATTTATACCTAGAAGGGTAACATGGTGCCCTAGTAAGTTGGTTTCCCTTTAGGATGGGTTGTTACGTGATTCTGTAAAAATTCATCCTTCGTTCCCTCCATACTTACCACTTTCCATCCTTATTCTTTCCATCCCCAGTATGCTTTTTTAGGCATTGGGATTGGCTACGCTAGGAAGGATTGTACCTTACCTTATGGGAAGAAGGGGCTAAAGGACCAAAGTGTAAAATCAACTAGCAAGATTTAAAGAAAATGTTGAAACCTTTGAGATGCTTCACCCAAGGATCCTTGAGAAAGATGTGAAAATCTTATCAGTAAGAAAAGGGGACCCATAAGATAAACAAACACTCAAGGTACTAGTTGATGGATAGGAGGTCTCATCAAGAACCAACCTATTATGACAATGGGCATGTAGTGGTATGACACTACCACTTATTTGGTAACAAAACCAG